>OV651824.1:27732191-27749691 GCA_927349885.1 Psylliodes chrysocephalus | reverse complement strand
ATCCTGAAATGTGTAGAAATCAAATGCTTTGTACAGAATTTAAATAAGTTTATTATTTATTAACTTATAAACTCGAACAACAAAACTAAGAAACTAAGTAACACACTAAAAAACCTGTTTATTGCACAGTATAACCGTCAAACGATATTTGAAATGATATTTCTCCACGTCTACCTAATACAGGCTGAGGTAGTAATTTAACGATGTTATTTTTTGGAATAAATCCCACATCTTCCACGGGTGGAAACCTAAATAGAGATGTTCTAGTAGAAGTCTGAATTTTTCTAGCAAACTGTATTAAAACTTGGTCAGACTGCAATTCCAAAACTTTTCCAACATATTGTTTTAAGGTTTTTTTCGTGGCAAATTCCACTAAAACCCAGTCTTCTTCCTTTAAAGTTGAAAGATCTCTCATAATTTCATTAAACTCATTCTGTACGTTTTCCATATGATTGACCAAATCTGATAATGACTCCTCATCCTCAGACTCTTCCTCGCAAAGGTTTACTCCATTTTCATTTTCTGATTCACTTTCACTCTGATCAATTTTCTTCTTTTTTGCTTTGCTGCTTTCTATAGCTTTTCTTTCCCTTTTTAGTATCTTTGTAGCTTTCATAAGCTGTTTGTCTGCTGCTTCTTTTAACCTCCCTACTACTTCTGTTCTAGTTATGACTTCTGCTCCAGGGGCGATTCTCTTTTTTGGTTTTTTTTTGTAATTCCTGATCATCTTTCTTTGCTTTTAATGTGGATAAAAGCAGTTCTTCAAACAAAACGTTGGATTTTATACCTTCACTGGTGCTAGGTTCAGGATTTAAATATTGATTCGTCACGTCTTTTAATGGAGTTGATACATCCATAGTTACAGTAGCTGCAGTTGAAGAGAGTACGGGTACTGCTGCAGGTAGAAAATCTTCTCCATCAGCCTGTTCTGTAACCGTTTCTGAGTCTCCAGTTTTATGTAATAACTCCTTTCTGCTATGTTCCCATCTTTTGAAAGCAGCTGGATCGAATTTATCGTTTGTGATAACCTTGTCATTAAAAGGACGAATCCCTGCTTTCTTAAACCCATTAACTATTAAATTTGGATTAGACTCTTCCCAGACTTGTTTAAGCAATGTCGAAAAGGATTTTTTAATAATTTTTTTTCCGGGATTCATTCGTTGCCATTTGACTAATTTGGCGTCCCATGAGCATTTCAATGATTCGAAGACAGCTATATCAAGGGGTTGCAGAATATGGCTGGAATGCGGGGGTAGTTTTAATATGACGACATTTTCTTTCATTGCTGCCTCAATTAACTCTATGCCAACGTGTGTAGAGTGGCCATCGTAAATCATTAATATGGGGCGTCGTTCACCAAATGTTTTAAATAATATTTTTGTTACATAGTTTTTGAAAACTGGTGTTTCCATCCACCCCTTTTTAGTGGCAGCATATGCTACACTAGGGTTACTTTCATCCGGTTCTGGAGCCGTCCACTCATCATATACATCTTTGCCTTTAAACACTATTAAAGGCACTGCCTTTTGTCCTGCAGCGCTGGCAGCACATAGAACAGTTGTATTTTCCCTACCTGGGCCACTGGTGGTTCGGGTAGAGGGCACTCCAATTGCTCCCACTACTTTGGTTTTTGAGGGATCTGTACAAAAACTCGTTTCGGCTAGGTTCCATATATGCTCTGGTTTATCCATAATCCCCAATTCTAAAAGAATGCCTTTAAGAATTTCAAAGTAATCATAGATAATGAATGGGTCCATACATCTTCGACGGGAAATTTCGACACTCTGTGGTACTTTTAGAGAAAGATGGTGTCTCTGTTTAAATGCAATAAACCAGTCCGGTCCTGGAATTCCATTCTTAAATCTTGTTTTCAAACCATTTAGTTTCACGTATTCACCAATGCCTTCAATCACTTCTGAACGAGATAGTCCGAATCCCCATTTATCCATGACTCTTAAACACTCTGCTATGTTCTCTACAATTTCAAAACTTATATCAGTATTTCTTCCTAAACTTTTACTCTTTACTCCTCTTCTTCCTGCCAAATGATCAGTCAATGTCGATCTTGGAATTTCATAGACAATACTGGCTCTTTTTATACTAATTGTCTTACATTTAATCTGTTCTAACGCAGTTATTAAATTTTCTTTGGTATAAGTAGTGGCCCTTTTTGATTTTCTTTTATATTTTCTCACCATTTTTAAGTTTTTGAAACCTAAAATATAAAATTTTCATTAAGTTACGTTGTTCGCTACAAACGGGGTAAGTGCGTATTGTAAGTGACGCACTTTCCCTTTCAGTAAAAAATTTGGGGTAAGTGCGACACCATCTTTAACTTTTAGAAAATAAATTAATAAATATATTTTTCATGCTGCACAGTATCCAAACAATTTATATAAACAACTGACAAAATATTAATATTTATTTCAAACAATAAAAAGAGAAAAAAAAATTTGAAAAATTCCTTACCAACTCGCTCGACGAGATCTCACAAACAGGTTATGTTCTGGTACTCACTGACAGCAGACCTTGAGCGGCGGTGTTGCCATTTAACTAGGGTGGCTTTAGTGAACTATAATTTACAATTTTTGACAAAGATGGCGTACCTATGTCTAACAGGAATAAATATTTAACATGGTGATGCTCTTACCCCGAAAACGATCTTACCCCAACTTACCTTATTTACAATTCGGTATCCAATATATATACGAAATAATTTAACAAAACAAAGTACTTAAGAAAACATCAATAACATTACAAAATAAACTAACTATTTAAAGTAAATAAGGGTACTTAGGTAATTATAATATCCATCAAATAACAATAAGATAGCCCATTACCGGGATTATCTCACAGAAAACTGGGAAAGAGATTTAATAAGGGTGAATTATTAATATCTAATTGATCATTTAGTAAGTTATCTGAATTTTTAAATCTATTTATTTCAAGTGTTTCTAAATGGTTTAATTTAAGGCTCTTATTTTCTACATGTAAAATTTCAAAGTTGTCTGTAAAAGAATGATTTTCAGCTAAAATATGATTTGAGTAAGTAGAATTATTTTTGTTTTTTGTATAGCTATTATAATGTTCGGAATAGCGTTTTTTGAAAGTACGGCCTGTTTGACCAATATACAATTTTGGACAACTACCACAATTTAATTTATATACCCCCGATTTATTATTAGGATTAATTTTACCCTTATTGTTTTTAATATACTTCCCAAGCGTATTATTGGTTTTAAAAGCTACGTTAATATTTTGGTTTTTTAAATATGATGATACCTTTTCACTAGGAGCTCCTATATATGTAAGACTCTTATATCTGCAATTTGGATCTTTAATTATGGGATAAACTTGTTGAATAGCCTGTTTAAAAAGTTTTTTCTCTAAAATGTTGTCTACTAACTTTGAATTAAAATTATTATTTACTGCGATTTGTTTAATGATATTTAATTCTTTTGTGAAGTTCTCTTTGGTAAGGGGAATATTAACTAATCTATGGATCATACTGTTGTATGCTGCCAGCTTTTGTTTGTATGGATGAGATGAACTATTATTTATTGTAATATCCGTATGTGATGGCTTATGAAATATCCCAAAACTATGGCCTTTATTATTTTTAATAATATTTAAGTCTAAAAAATTAATTGAATTATCCTTCTCTGTTTCCATAGTAAATTTAATATTAGGGTGTATAGTATTGATAAAAACTAATAAAGAATTTAACTGTCTACTAGTACCAGTAAAAGCAGTCAATATATCATCAACATATCTATGCCAATACAGACAATGTTTACTTAAATTATTGCTATGAATTTTATTTTCTATATTATCCATAAATATTTCTGCAAGCAACGGGCTTAATGGGTTCCCCATAATAAGACCTTCATTTGCTGAGTAGATGTTATTTTGAAATTGAAAATAATTTTGTTTTAGGCAAATGTTTAACAAATTTAGGATTTCTTCTTTGATTATAATATTGACTTGATTACGATCTAATAAGTTTTCTACTAGCTTAACTGTTTCTTTAGGAGGTATACTAGGAAATAACTTTGTCATCGAACGATACTAATTTTGTGTTACTAGGTAATTTAATGTTTTTTAATTTTTCTGTTAATTCATAGGAATTTTTTATACTATACTTTGAATTGAATTTGCAGTTTTCTTGTATAAGTTTAATTAATGTGTGTGAAAGTTTAACTGATGGAGCCGTGACAAATGACACAACTGGTCTAATAGGATAGTTCTCTTTGTGTAATTTTATTAAAGAATAAAGTTGTGGTGGTTGAGGGTTCATTTGTATTAGTTTGAATTTTTCTCTAGAATCAAAAATTGCTGTTGAAATCTGAATATTACGTTTTAGTTCTTTTTGATATTTATCTGTTGGATCAAATTTGAGTATGCTATAATTATTGCTTGCTTGTAAAAATGAAAGAGTTTTGTCAATATAATCTATATTATTAAAACTCTTTCATTTTTACAAGCAAGCAATAATTATAGCATACTCAAATTTGATCCAACAGATAAATATCAAAAAGAACTAAAACGTAATATTCAGATTTCAACAGCAATTTTTGATTCTAGAGAAAAATTCAAACTAATACAAATGAACCCTCAACTACCACAACTTTATTCTTTAATAAAATTACACAAAGAGAACTATCCTATTAGACCAGTTGTGTCATTTGTCACGGCTCCATCAGTTAAACTTTCACACACATTAATTAAACTTATACAAGAAAACTGCAAATTCAATTCAAAGTATAGTATAAAAAATTCTTATGAATTAACAGAAAAATTAAAAAACATTAAATTACCTAGTAACACAAAATTAGTATCGTTCGATGTAACAAACTTATTTCCTAGTATACCTCCTAAAGAAACAGTTAAGCTAGTAGAAAACTTATTAGATCGTAATCAAGTCAATATTATAATCAAAGAAGAAATCCTAAATTTGTTAAACATTTGCCTAAACAAAATTATTTTCAATTTCAAAATAACATCTACTCAGCAAATGAAGGTCTTATTATGGGGAACCCATTAAGCCCGTTGCTTGCAGAAATATTTATGGATAATATAGAAAATAAAATTCATAGCAATAATTTAAGTAAACATTGTCTGTATTGGCATAGATATGTTGATGATATATTGACTGCTTTTACTGGTACTAGTAGACAGTTAAATTCTTTATTAGTTTTTATCAATACTATACACCCTAATATTAAATTTACTATGGAAACAGAGAAGGATAATTCAATTAATTTTTTAGACTTAAATATTATTAAAAATAATAAAGGCCATAGTTTTGGGATATTTCATAAGCCATCACATACGGATATTACAATAAATAATAGTTCATCTCATCCATACAAACAAAAGCTGGCAGCATACAACAGTATGATCCATAGATTAGTTAATATTCCCCTTACCAAAGAGAACTTCACAAAAGAATTAAATATCATTAAACAAATCGCAGTAAATAATAATTTTAATTCAAAGTTAGTAGACAACATTTTAGAGAAAAAACTTTTTAAACAGGCTATTCAACAAGTTTATCCCATAATTAAAGATCCAAATTGCAGATATAAGAGTCTTACATATATAGGAGCTCCTAGTGAAAAGGTATCATCATCATATTTAAAAAACCAAAATATTAACGTAGCTTTTAAAACCAATAATACGCTTGGGAAGTATATTAAAAACAATAAGGGTAAAATTAATCCTAATAATAAATCGGGGGTATATAAATTAAATTGTGGTAGTTGTCCAAAATTGTATATTGGTCAAACAGGCCGTACTTTCAAAAAACGCTATTCCGAACATTATAATAGCTATACAAAAAACAAAAATAATTCTACTTACTCAAATCATATTTTAGCTGAAAATCATTCTTTTACAGACAACTTTGAAATTTTACATGTAGAAAATAAGAGCCTTAAATTAAACCATTTAGAAACACTTGAAATAAATAGATTTAAAAATTCAGATAACTTACTAAATGATCAATTAGATATTAATAATTCACCCTTATTAAATCTCTTTCCCAGTTTTCTGTGAGATAATCCCGGTAATGGGCTATCTTATTGTTATTTGATGGATATTATAATTACCTAAGTACCCTTATTTACTTTAAATAGTTAGTTTATTTTGTAATGTTATTGATGTTTTCTTAAGTACTTTGTTTTGTTAAATTATTTCGTATATATATTGGATACCGAATTGTAAATAGTCACATTTGAAAAAGAAGTTGTACTTCGAAACATATGTCATGTTAGTGTTTTTTTAAAAATTTTTATTTTTAAAATAAAAGTGTGAAAATCTACCAAATTTGATTTTACTCTTTCAAAAATAAACAATAATTATTAAAATACAAACTTTGTCAAAACCATGAGAGTAAATCGAGTGTTATCGAGGGTACTTTTTTGTAGTAAATGAGTACCCAATCCAAATTTCATACTCAAACCCCTTTTTTGCCATTGGCGTAGAATTTTTAAAGGTGCAATTATTTAAAAAAACAAGTTCTACGCCTATGTATTATTATCGGACAAAATTTTATACGATGAAAAACATAAAAATGTACTTTTTTCATATCTTCTTCAACACCTGTGTGTGCAGTGGTTGAGTGGCATCGGGATTAACCCATTTGCCACAGACATTATTATTTTTATTACAATTGTTAACACTGATTGTTAATTGTTATTGGTTTATATGTTAATTTTAGATTCTTTAATAAATGTTATCAATGTATCAAATACTTTTTTATTGTTTGAGATCAATAGCAACGTAATATTGGTTGGAAAAGAAATCCCTATATCTAATAACTTCGTTAAAAAAAATTTTCTATATTTGTTGTGGTTGTTACATGCAAATATCAAATGATTAAGATCTCCTACTGAATTATTATCACAAGAACAGAAGGGTGTCCTTAGGACACCGATCTTAAATAGGTGGGACGGAAACCCACCATGGTTCAACCTCATCCTAGTAATGTAAATAGAATACTGTCTGGATACTTGAAATTCAGAAATGTGAGAAACAGTATTAGATGTATTAGGCTGAATTTGTGTGTAATGATTGTTTGAATTATTGTTATGTTCGAACTCAATCCAGATCTTTTCCCAATTGATTCATATTTCTTTTTTAAAGCAATTGATAATATCGGGAACCGTGTAAAGTTTCTCGCAATACTCTAAGTTTCAGGAGTCTTTTGTTGCGAGATCTGCCATTTCATTACCAACTATTCCCACATGAGCTTTAACCCAACAAAAAACTATATTTGTATCACTATTTTTAAAGTTGATGAGTTCTAATCGAGACTTTTAACAAAAATACTCGATTCTTGCCATGTACGATTTTTTGAGGAATATTAATTATTTGCCTGCAATACGTATACAAAAACATTTATTGTTGGTTTCCATAGTTTCATATAAATAAAAATATTGTCAATCCTAATCTCTTGTTAACGATTGAAAGTGTTCTATCTGACTCAATAATTAAAAAAACAAATGCGTGGTTTATTAATATGGCTGTACAATATACCAATACAGAATATACCGACATGTTACTGACATTAGGATTTTGTGAAGGAAATGCTCGAGAGAGTGTCAGGGTGTACTCTGAAAGGTTTCCAAATCGTCGTGTACCTAGCCACCCAACTTTTGCTGCTGTTGAGAGACGTCTTCGGGAGACCGGTTCCTTTGCTCCCAACACTGTTGATAATGGAAGAGAACGTTTTGTAAGGATTCCTGAAGTTGAAGAAGACATTTTAGAACGTGTTGAAGAAGATCCAGAATTAAGCACCAGACGAATTGGAAGGGAACTAGGAGTAAGTAAAGATGTCGTTCATAAAGTGCTTAGAGAACAATTGCTATATCCATACCATAAGAAGCCAGTACAAGAATTATTAGTCCATGATCCTCAAATTCGTTTGGGTTTTTATCGATTTGTTAATATGCAAAGAGAAAGAGATCCAAACTTTGTCAAGAAGGTTCTCTTTACCGATGAAGCGGGTTTTACAAGAAGAGGTATAACTAGTACCCATAATGAACATGTTTATGCCGTTGAAAATCCGCATGCAATAAAGGTAAACCATTTTCAGCACGAATTCAAAATTAATGTGTGGGCTGGAATAATTGGTAATTTCATTGTTGGTCCTGTCATACTTCCACGAAGATTAACTGGAGAAAATTATTTGGATTTTCTACAAAATACGTTGCCAGAATTGTTAGAAGATTTACCTCTCCAACTTCGGAGAGATATGTGGTTTATGCAAGATGGAGCTCCACCACATTTTTCTTTAAACGTTAGAAACCACTTCAATGAACAATATCCACACAAATGGATAGACAGAGGTAATGACGCACCTGTAAACTGGCCACCACGTTCCCCAGACCTAACACCGATGGATTACTTTTTATGGGGACATCTGAAATCCGCAGTTTACCTGTAGAAAATGAGGAACAACTCTGGCAACGTATTCAAGATGCAATAAACAATCTTAGAGGTGATGAAGAAGTTATGGAAAGGATACTGTTACGGTTGTAAATTGGCTAAAGTTCATTGTCTTTATATTTTGAAAATACCATTTAATTATTTGGATATTCGTTAGAAATCATCTACGCCTATGTCTTTCGTGGGGTATATAGAATAAAATATATTACAATTTAATCTTGGACAGCTGATTGTTTCGCAGTAAATCAAAATCTTTGCAACGTTGCCAAATGTCTATTGTAAATTAGTCAACAATCTTTGGGGAAATCCTGCTTTACTTCGTGAGGACTTTATGTGAAAATTCTTTTTAAATAGCGACACTGTATTAATTTAGAATATCTTCTATAATAAGTTGTTAGATATGATACAATTGGTAAAGTATTTATTCGCTATATTGAAGTTTAACCGACTGTCTTGGCTCTGACGTCATTAAGTATGTATGTGAACTGCATAATTTGGCAACATTGTCTTTTCTTTTGATTTCGATCAGAGAGTGATTGATTCTTTTCGAAAAAGTTTTGAAGGTAAAACGCCGTAAAATGGTGGATATGTTCCTGTAAATTTTGAGAAATAATTTTTCTGATTAATCCCAGTTAGTTTTGTGTTCTGATTATTAAATTGTGTACCTTCAGTGTTCTCTCCTTGCGAACAAGGATATATTTTTGGAGAAATTAGGAACTGTTGTTTGCTATAACCTCTCGTGGACATTGCCAACAGTCTGGAACTGTCGTGGTTGGATTTTGTAATTTCAAACCCCTTCAGCACTTCAACTTTAATGCAGATACGTATACATATTTTTTTTATCGATTTAATGAACTGCTTGCTGCTTGCTCGTGTAGTATTAAACTGTAGTTGCTTATTGGACTTAAATTAATTTGGAAACGCTATCATTCCAATGTAAAATCGCCATATATTATGTAAAATTGCTATGTACTTATTGTTCGCTTTTCCTTTAAACTATAGTGCTTATTGACTTGATAGAGTGCTATACTTTTAATGTAAAATTGCTATATATATTTGTAATCCCTACATATTTATTATTCGCTTTGTGGTTGCTATTGGCTTTAATTAATTTGAGAGCACAATATTATTTTAGGTATAATTATTACATTAAGCAGGTATTTAACATTGTTTCACATTATTTACATTTTTCTTGCGTTTGAGTACTCATACGTTAAAACAACTTTTATTTGATTTGATTTCTTGTGGTTCTCGGCCTTGCCTAAAGTTGAGTAGTATATATATTTGTTTATTGATCTAGTGCATATACTGAAACTATTAATTATTTTGTTAATTTGGTATTTTCAAAAGTAAAGTTTATATTGTTGTGAATCTCGCCTTTTTTTTTTGATATTGTTGGTAAGTCGCAATATTTTACAGATATCTTAAGGGTCATGGTCAGGTATTATGACTTCCTGGCGCCCACCCCCTCTGGTTATTAATTTGTGAGTAAATATTTCATTTTTTTTTTACTTATTTGTCGAAACCCACCACCCTTACCGACTTGAGTTAAGCCGCCAAGGCCCAATTAAGGCTTTACAACAACCCTTTAAAATAAAGGGGCGTTTCAATACATTTTAATTTTCTTCGACGTATGAATCTTTGTATGCGTGAAAATGGTGAACATTTTGAACAATTTTTGTAAAATCTCTATTTTGATTATGTTGTAAATAAATATTTTTGTGGAACCTATACACTCTATATTATTAAAATAGAAATTTAGCGAAAACCATGAGAGTAATCGAGTCTTATGAAGAGTACCTTTTATAAAGTAAATGAGTTGCGCAATCTAAATTTCATACTCAAACTTCTTTTCTTCCATTGGCGTAGAATTTTTAAAGGTGCAATTATTTAAAAAATCAAGTTCTACGTCTATGTATAATTATCGGACAAAATTTTATTACCATTTTTTTGCCACATAAAACTCTACCAATAAACCAAATTTTAGCAAAATCGCATATGCCGTTTTAAATTTATATGGGAAAAACGATTTAAAAATTGTAACTTCAAGGCCCTCTGGAGCCCAAACGAAGCTACTTTTTACTGAAGGAATTTTACTTAAATCGACTTATTTTGGTCTAAGGAATATGTGGTATGTTTTTGTAAAGACCTTCTACAGTATTATTAGTAGTAGTTTCAATGCATTAATAAATTTAATGCCGCACTTACTAAAGTTGCTTTTGAAAAAATGTATACTCGAAGAGTAGGCCATAATAATTGTCAAAACGTCAAAATTTTCTTGTTTTAATTACTTGAAATGTGTCATTTAATGTTTGGTGAATTGATAGTTGCGGGTAATAAAAATAAAGAAGTATTCGAGAGATAATAAATATAATTTTAATACTTGGGGACTGTTTGGAAAACTGTTTATTGGCGTCTATAGTAGGGTGATTCATTTCCGCAAAGTTTTTTTTTTTTCGGTGCTCAAGCAACATATTAATCTACATATAGAAAAAAATTCTCACCAAGTTTGAGCTCTTAACATCACTTTTAAGTACTTACTATTTAAATTTAATGTTTTACCATTTAAAATGCAGGTTAACATTTTTTTTTTAATTTCAATTGCTTATCCACCATTATACATTAATGCAAATCGGTTTGTTGGACCTTGTGGGGGAATTTCATGCTCTTCGAAATTGCTTCAGAGTTTTTTTGTGTACCTCGCGCTGGTTCACCAGTAGGAGTCATCAAAGGAGTGGCGGCTGGTACCTTAGCACACAGGTGGAGCCACGGATTAACATTTTCAAGTGTCTAGCCCATATTTTAACTCGAAGTCGTTAAAAAGCATCTTGGGTAATATTTTATTTTTACAAAATAATAAATAACATAAAAAAACTTACCAGAATTTAGCTTTGAATATTAGTAGCTGGTCTTCTTTTAATCGTTTAAGAGCTGTTTTTTGCACACTCTTATATTATGTGCATTGGCCAAACGCGCCTGTAACTTTGTTATGCTTGTAAATCGTTCCCTGAGACACTGCAGAGTCAGGAAACGATCCTGGTTATGAGTAGTTTTCCTATGCCGGCCCTGACCTGCTCTTCTTTGATTGGATCCAGTTTCACGATATTTTTGAAAATTTTTGAAATAGCCCCTTGAGTTTTTCCCATAATTCGTCCAATATCGCTCTGCGAACAACCCTGTTCAAGAAGTCCTCTAGCGTAGGCACAGTCCTCTGAGGTACTAAAGCGGTTATTATTCATAATTTTAAAACCGTAGGCAAATGAAAACCTGAATAATCAATAGGTATATACTTAACAGAAAACTAAAATGACTGTACTGTCACTCTCACTAAATTACGTCAAAGTAAAAAACATCAACCATCTCAAAGCCAATTTAACTTTAAAAACGATTGGTGCAAGTATTGTTTGTATGTACGCATTATTACTATTATTGTGTTATGGTGTTATGGCATGTACAGTATTAATATAAGGCGAGGTTAAGTCTTAACGGGTTTTCAAGATTGGTAGCTTTTTCTTTGTTTTTTATCCCCAATAAAACAAATTATAAAAATCTTTAAATTTAAGCTTGAGTACTTTTGAATCACCTTGAACCAATGACTTACATTAACTATAACTTTCCCGTCTTTGATAATTAAAAGTTTTTATGAAAAAAAAAGTTTTTGTCTGAAGAAAGATTTTTGAAAAACCCTATTTTTTATTTATCACGCACGGCAATGAGATAAAACTAATACAGGAGCTATTTGAAGGAAAGCTGTAACCAACGGTCCAAAAAACTTCCATTTTTACACGCTCGTACTTCCCAAATCCCAAATTAAAAGTGCACACTTTGTAAAATGCCCTATATAATATTGCAAATGCCAAAATAAAGGCTTGGTTTCTAAAAGACGCAGAAAAAAGCTATCCAATTCCACAACCCGCGGTATAATATTTATAATATTCATAATTTTTAATAAATATATGGCAGTTTAAAATTAAGGATAATTTTTAGTTATTCCATAAATAATGATATAGGGTGTGTTAAAATGTGGGATAATGATTTTCTTAATTTTTTAAATGGAATGCCCTATATGTTATATTACCAATAAATGAATATAGAGTATTCCATTTAGAAAATTGAGAAAATCGTAACCTCACGTTTTGACATACCCTATATATAACATAGCAAATGAGTGAAAGCAAGTAAAATTCTTCGACGATGTGAAAACATTCAAATATGTATAACTACCAGCAGGGTGTTTTGCTTTAAAAAAAGTGTAGATTTGGTAAGCATTTTGTTTATGGACCACCCTGTATATTTAAAAATAATTGTTAAATATGGTCATACAACTTTTATATTGAACATTTCTTCGTATTTCTAATAAAACAGCTATCAATCAATTACGCACTGATGGGACACCCTGTATATGTGTTATTGGCTAACATATTGGTATCATTTTTTAGGCAAATTTATAGGAAACTTATGCTAAAATAATATACAGGGTGTTGCATTTGAAACAATTTAGTAAATTGAACTTAAAATTAGCCGTACTTAAAACATGTTCCAAAACAATCTGTATAAAATAAATCAGTTCTATTACAACTATTCCTTAACTCCGTATCTTGTTAGTCTGTGTATTAAACAATTTTGAAATCAATGTTAACCTACCTAAATGATGATAATTTTTTTGGGCTCAGCATCATACTCTAATTTAAAAAAAAATAATTGCTTGGCAACACTGTAATATTATTTTAACACTTTCTAGGGTTGAATACAGTATTACCAAACCACACTAAAAATAAAATAAAATATACGGTGTCCCATTTAAAAAACGTATAGTTTTATTTAATAGGCAAAAACGCAACACTTTGTATATCAAAATATTCTTAAAACATGTATTTTTTAAATCCATATAACTATTATTTGAAACTTTTTTGCGTATCTATAACACAAATTTAAATATTGAACAATTACGCACTAATGAGACACCCTGTATAAAATTTTATGTACGATCGTTTTAATGATCGTTTATTAATAAATAACAATTATTTTCTCTTTTTCACCTTTTGTGAGCAAGCTATTATAAAATAAATTTAAAGTAAAGTAGTTCGTGGGAGGTAAAGTAGTCAGCGGGCGATAAAGGGTCTATTTACGCCCGCTAAGCGTATTTATAATACACACTAACTTAAAAAAACTAACCAAGTAAACTTATTTTGTCAACGTCTTTCAAAAACGAATACATACATTTTATAATAGTCACAAATTAAATAAATTGAGAATTGAAAATACATCATAGAAATACCTAAAAAACTACAATACATACAGAGTGTCAATTAGGAAGCAAACAGCAGTTAATATTACCTCTACCAATGATGGTATGAAAATTTGGCAAAACACTTCAATTTACATGTCAAGAGGGACAATTGTTGCGGCATTTGTTGTCGTATTACTTTCAACCCCCTGACCTCCTAAAATTTTAAAAGGCAAGCCCCTATTTCTTTTACCATTTTTGTGTTCCTTATGTAATTATATTAAATTGCAATTTTTTTGTTAAAATTGAAGTACTTGTCCTCTCAAATGTGTGGAATGTATGTATTATTCCAAATTTAAATAAAACCTCACAGCACAGAAAAAATTGCCCCATTAGAAATAATGGTGAGTAACAGTAAACCATGGGTAAATAATAAAATAAAACAAGCACAAAAAGTTCGTGATGAAGCATATAGGAAATTTACCATAACAAAAATTGAAGAAGATTGGAAATTATATAAAACTAAAAGAAATAAGGTAACGACCATAGTCAGACAAGAGAAGAAGACATATTTTGAGGACAAAATAGATAAATCTAAAAATGATGGAAAAGAAATGTGGAGAACTATAAAACAATTGCTAGGTCAAAATAAAAAAAAGTTAGATGTTGAAAAAATTATTTTTAGTGAACATAATAGTACTGTGGAAGAGAACTTTAATAATTTTTACAAAAACAGTATCCAGGAAATCGCAAACAGCATTGAAGATAAGAGGATTTCACCCATGGAGGACGTCAATATCAACAGTGAGTTTGGTGCTTTTAAAAAAATAAGTTTTAATCAATTAACAAAAATAGTGAACAATCTTAAAAATAAAAGTTCAGGTGACGCATGTTTAAGTATTGCACTATTGAAGAGGTTATTTTGTGTTATCGGGTACCCTCTTCTTAATCTGGTAAATACGGTCCTTGTAAAGGGTACGTTTCCCAGTGATTTAAAAGTTAGTGTAATTGTGCCAATAGCCAAAATATCATGTCCAACAAGACCAGAAGATTGTAGACCTATAAATTTATTACCATCTGCAGATAAGATCATTGAATTTGTAGTAAGAGATCAGCTCAAGTCTTATTTTGAAGACAATAATATTTTGTATGAGGGACAGTCAGGGTTTAGAGACCAACATTCTTGTGAAACAGCTCTCCAATTTGTTTGTGCGAAATGGAGAAGTGATATGAATGAAAATAATGTTATTGTTAGTGTTTTTATTGACCTTAAAAGGGCTTTTGAAACAATAAATAGAAATTTTTTATTAAAAAAGTTGCAAAATTACGGTGTAAATTCGGTAGCATTAAATTTAATTAGGGAGTATTTGTCTAATAGGTATCATAAGACTAAAATAGGAAATAATATATCTAGTGAAACAGAAAGCCACTACGGGATACCGCAAGGAAGTGTGTTGGGTCCACTTTTATTTATTATTTATGTAAATGACATTCATAAACGATTAAAAAGATAATTTATTAGCCTTTTCGCGGACGACACGCTCATTTCAGTATCTGGTAGAGATTTTCAGGAAATAATTCAAATATTAAATGAAGAATTGTCTATTTTGTATGACTGGCTGTGTGTAAATAAGCTTAAATTAAATACTGCAAAAACAAAATATATGATCCTAGGATCAAAAGCACAATGCAGACAACTTAATGCGCATGATCAAGTAGTAGAAATAGGTGGTGAACCAATTGAACAAGTACTGGAAATAAAATATTTAGGAGTCATTATTGACCAACAATTAACTTTTAATAATCATGCCAATTACTTATGTAAAAAATTAGGTAAAAAAATTGGTTTTTTTAGAAGGATTTCATGTAACTTGTCGCAATGGTCAAAATATCCGATTTATAATACAATAATACGCCCACATTTTAATTATTGTAATGAATTACTATTATCAGCTACTAAAGAAAACATCAACAGATTGCAACTGTTACAAAATAAATGTTTAAGGATAATATTAAATTGTAATATTTACACTTCGGTCAGGGAAATGCATGAACAGCTGAATGTCTATACAGTTGAGCAAAGCATTAAAATGTCGAATTTAATACTAATATATAAGATGATACATCACAAAACTCCGAAATACCTTAGTACACTACTTGTAAAAAGATCTGAACTTCATTTACGTCCACTCAGATCAATGGACAATTTTAATATTGATTTCACAAAAAAATCTTTTTTGATGGGCTCATTATTGCAGGAAGGGATTCGTCTTTTTAATGCGTTGCCTAAAAATATAAAAGATGCTCCAACTCTAGGTAGTTTTAAAAATATGATTAGTAATTATCTAGGTTTAGGTAACCTATAGTTTTAAGTTTAAATTGTAAATATTTGTTTATAACTAGCTGAAAGCTAAATAAAGAATTTACTTACTTACTTACTTACTTCATTTAAAAATTATTTTTTCTGCAAATACTACATGCCAAATTATTTTATTTAATTACATTTCGCCACTAGAAAACATGAAATAATTTAACTTTTTTGTGCGTTTTCCAGCAAACAACATACTCGTTTTGCTTAGTACTGATATTATTTACAAATAATAAGTACAGCTCTTTATTTTCTGACTAGTGGTGTTCATTTTATTTATTTGCTGTGTTTCTTCGATTAGTAAAATAGGCTGTGAAAGTTATTAACATCATACTTAAACAATTTCAATAGTTTTTAATTGTCGTTCCTCAAGTTTTAACCGTTTCTCAAAATGGTTTAGACTATTGTTGAACGCGTAGAAATGATTTTATGATTTTTAACGGCGGCCATATTCAACGGAAGACTATCAGAAAAAGATTGTTGGATACAAGAACATCCATGATTTAGCAGCTAAATTTGAAGAAACTGGATCTGTTTGCAATACGAAAAAGGATAGGAAAAGATTGCTCAATGAGACAGCTCGGATTGAGGTTCTTGGTCAAGTTTCTATGGCTCCCACAACTAACTGGATTATGGCATGAGTCAGTCAGGAAAGTACTGAAGCTTCCCAAATTTCATTCATTATTCATCCAAATAGAGGACGATGACCTGGACGTATTGAGTTTTGCAAAATTATAACTAACAGGATTGCTAATCAGCCCATGTTAATAAAAAATATCTGCTTCAGTGAAGAATGCAGTTTTTACTTAAATACCAAGGTGAACAAAAAAAAAACCGTTATTGAAGCGAATTCAATCCACACATTATTAGAGGGGCTAACGCAATATCCTCAAAAAATAAATGTTTGGGCAGGTATATTAGCCAATACTAACATCGATTCCCTCTTTATAAATGAAAATCTAAATGGTCAAATTTATGCCAAAATGCTTTACAGAGCTATAGAACCTCGTTTAATTCATGAGGTGGACAATAAAAGTGACGCCAATGGAAATCTTGCTCTAGATGAACATTTGCTGCACTTTAACAGAACGGAGCACCTCCTCCTCATTATGTACGCCCAGTAGGAAAGTGGTTGGATAACCATTATCCAGAGCAGTGGATTGGTCCCAGATCTAACACCGCAAAATTTTTTCCTATGGGGTCACTTAAAATCCAGTATATTTAAAACCCAACCAGACTCAATTGAATAACTGCTACATAGAATTGTACAAGACTGTCGAGCTATTTCAACTGAGACTGTTCAACATGTCTGAAAATAGTTCAAATACTATGTTAAGACAGAAACTGTATTAAGTATACATTTGAAAATCGAAACAAAACTTAGACAGAGTAGGAATACATAAAAATACTAAAATTTCTCTAACAATCTAAGAAAAATATAAATTAAAAACAGG
>OV651824.1:27709191-27729191 GCA_927349885.1 Psylliodes chrysocephalus | reverse complement strand
TTATTTTATTATTAACTGAAAAAAAAAAATAGTATATTATGCGCCAAGGTAGAGAAGTGAGTTATTTTGTCGAGGTCCATTAAAGACCTCGAAGCTTCACTTCTCGGTCTTTAATGGATCCGAGACAAAATAACTCACTTCTCTACCGTGGCTCATATACTATTTTTTACACTACTAGCATTTTAATTAAAAAAAAATTAAGTTTTTAAAACTAATGAAAACGATATCAAACTTTTTTTTCAAATCAAATCATCCATGCTTGTGACAATTAAATTTTTTTTGCTGGTGGTCGAGTTAGTCACAAAATTAAAAAAAATGAATGATTCTAGCGGTTGTACTTCTCCTGAAATTAAAGCAATGGCCGAAGAAGTAGAACTATTACCAAAAAAATCACAAGGAATATACTAAAAGGCCTACATTTTATATAAAAAATGGTGCGATGAAAAAAATATATCAAAGACGTCAGAAAATGTATTGCTAGTTTACTTTCAAGAACTAGCTAAAAAAAAAGCTTCAACTTTGTGGGCCAAGTATTCTATGATCAAATCCGTGCTTAACATTAAAGAAAATATTAACATTTCTACTTATTTTAAACTTGTAACATTTTTGAAAGACAAAATGCTTCGTACGAACCCAAAAAAGCATCTATTTTTTCGAGAGATGACATAACGAAATTTATTTTGGAAGCACCAGATGAATTGTTTTTATCAAAAAAGGTATTTAATTACTTTTAGTTCATATGAAATATCTTAACTTTTTTTTTGTTTTGTGAAAATTAATTTGGCACAGAATTACATCAGAGAAAAGAGTCTGACCTGCCTGACAGAACACAGAGTGAGGTTTGTAACTGACGTAAGGTGCTATCATTGATCTGGCAACCTAGGGATACGACATGCGTGAGCGAAAGGTGGGACCGGTCCGCCATTACTGTGAGTGCAAATTGTCAATTTTATAGGTTATATTTTTACTGTCATTTGTGTAATTAAATTTGTGTTTGAGCAAATTTTGAGTGTTACAAACTTATAAAGTATATAATGCCTTGATGTGTTATACGTTCCTGCTCTAGCGATAGACGTTTTTGTGAAAAATCGACTGGAATAACGTTTCATAGGTTAGTATCAAAATTATAAATATTATACAGGACAGTATTATGACAAGTTTGTATAAAATGTTTAAAAGTATGCTTTTAAAAATGCAAAAAAAATCATCTATCAACTTTTGGACCTACCCATATTGGAATAATACTTTTTCATACGAAATAATATTTATAGATTTCCAAAAAATCCTAAAAAACGTAGCGCGTGGATACAGTTTGTCAACAAGTATAATTGGTAATCTTCTAAATTCAGCAGTATATGTTTCAAGCATTTTCTTGAGAAGTACATTAATCGTACGCCATTTCGTTTATCAAATTTATAGGCATTTTATATTCTTATTTATATTTAAATATAACCTACATTTGCTGTCCTTCCACCAATTTTATTTATTAGTTCTACAGCTGATTGAAAAGTAGAGCTTCATGTTTTGTGTATGCATGAGTATTGTTTGTTTTATTATAGTTAATTTAAAACAATATTAATATACCTTTTTAATTACCTATAATTTGTTTCAGATTAGTGCGTTTAAAGGAATTGGTGAAAATGAAGCGATTCGCCAACTTTGGGGATGTGCCAGAAAAGTGACATCAAAGTTATTCAGCGGTTCCACAATAAAGCATTAAGGAACATCGTCAATGCATACTGGTACTGCCACAATACTGATCTTCATAGGGACCTTAAAGTGGAAACTGTTGAAAATACAATACAAAAATTTGCCAGTAGTCACCAACAACAACTGTTCCAGCATGGAAACCTCGAGATTGTCCAGCTCCTCAACAATGCCAAATCTAATAAGAAGACTCAAGAGACCAAGCCTTTTGAGTTAGTTCAGTGATGTTAAAGCATAGTATAGTGCAGTTAAGTGATTTAGACTCTAAGGTATACTAGATAGTAGAATATCAATTTGTGAAGTTTTTCATCCCTTGATAAGTTAGAATAAAATTTCTAATTGATTTTAATGATTAGATTGTAATAATCGTAAATGTTTCTTTACTTGGGGCATTTATTAAAAAAAATGTTGCAAGACGCACTATACAAACTTAAATATCACATTTTCAAAACTTTTGGTTTTTTATCAACAATAATTATAAACGTCAGTTGGCTACTCAGTACTAAACTTGTCAACTACGTTTTCTTTTTATGATAAATTCAAATTAATAATATGCCAAAATAGTGTACCTTTAATGATTTTGTCATGAATATTCGCGAGCTGCTTGTATGGAGTATCAGTGACAATTTCCATACCGACAAGTTCCAAGGCACCAAACATTCAGTGCTGTGTTTCGACATATTCCAACACATGGCATACTATGTTAATATATCTTTTGATATTTAAACTCTTGTAGAACCATGGTAACCATGTAGAATTGGATATTTGTTCATAGGACATTTTATGCTTGAAATGAATTCAGGAATATGATATTTAAGTTTGTATAGTGCATATTATGAACATACTGTATATAAGTTCTTATAATAATTAATATTTAACATCAATACTCAATTAGTTTTTTTTAATGAGACTAGCAACAAAACCACAACCGTTTGTCTAGTATTAAAAATAAATATCACTCATTATATATGGATAAGAAAATATTAAAACTTTATTCCTTGTACACTTTTATTTAATCACAGTACACATTATTTGCATTTACAATATTTGCTTGTCGTTCATATGCCCCAGTCTGTTTTGTTCACCTTTTCTAGTGGCTTTTTCTGCTAAACTTTAGTCCCTATTCTACCTTCACGTAGGTAATGAATTATTCAACCATTTAGTCAATAAAGGGGTTTTACTTGTTTTACAGTAAGATACTTATCTTTAATGTTCAAGTTTTAGAATTTGAACTTGGATTGGGCCATTTTCGTCAATTTTGTTCTTAGAGTTTTTGGAAAAACACTTGGGAAGTACTCTTACAAATTTATTTCTTATTTTGCCTAGCGAAGAAATTGTGTATAAGAAAATATTCTGGTTTTTACCTCAGTGGTCAAGAAAAGCGCTTACAGTGGATACTTTTCCTAACTCGATAAACATTTATTACCTAAATGTTGGCCTCCCTTTATCACCAGCCTACAATTTCAACTCTTTTGCTGTTAACTTTAACTTCATCTGTGACTTTAACTATGATTGAGACTTCAACTTTATCTTCACATTCTTTGTCTGACTTTCAATCATACACGCATGATTATTGTGCACAGACCAATTAAATTGGACCGGCATGCTTGTGGTGCATGTTATGTGTTACTACGGTAGGCCTTTACATAAGTAGCCATAATCTCTGCAGATGGTGAGAAGCCCAGCTCAAACCAACTACCATAATATCGTCATTGGATCTATAGGTCTCAAGTAAGATCTCTTCATATTTTACATTTGTTAGAAGTGCACCTGCACATCGCTGGTTGTGGCTTCGCTGATTTACTGAAGTCTTGCATGAAGATATACACCTTTCAGTCTGAATCTACAAAAGGACCAAGACCAAGTAAGATTAATCCAGATTTTGATTTCCTGAATAGTGCATCTACCTACACAGAGATTGCTTATTAGCCATTTTCCACGAGCCTTGCATTAAGTTTCGTATCGGATTATTGAGCTTTTAGTGTATGAACATTTGTTCTTAATTTCGAGAAATATTACTTGACATTTGAGACCTTGTACTTTCCGATTTAAATACAGAAAGCATTGGGCTCATAGAAAAACGAAAAACTAACGATTGGGTTATTTATGTGCCCTAGTGCAAACGTGTGACGACTGATCCAATAAATCGAACTCTGTTTACTTTTGTCGCTTATGTGACCCAAAAATGTACTATTTATTTTTTCTGTGAATGATTTCAATGCTTTAGGGTTAATTTCACCATTGTGTTAAAGTTTAAACTATTAATTGAAGATTAAAATTACATTTTACATAAAAATGTCATTTAAAAAACACATTATTGTAATTTTTTAAAGATCTCGAATAGTTCTTATAAATTCCTAGTTCTTGATTTCCATTAGATTGCTGGTAATTGTCAAAAATTAGTTTTAAAATAATAATGAAAATATTGTACCAAAAAAATAATCTTAAATATATTTTAGGCTGTTCTTCTAATTGGAATTGCGAAGGCATGCATTTGAGCATTTCAGTTAACCTCAAAAACTGTCAAAATATAAACTGATATCATTTACATAAAATACAGTAGGTATATAGTTATCAGGTAGGCTCTGTAATTCTCTCCCTAGGTTAATAATGAACCACTTTTCTACCTGAAAATCAGTCAATAAAGTTAGCTTCTAAAGCTAGTAGTGAAAAAAGGATTATTATTCGTATTCGTAATTGTGTTATCCCCAAATATTGAAATCCTTAACAAAGCATTCTTATATTTATTTTGATACTAACTATTCTAGATATGCGAATTTAATGATATGAATTAACCAAGCTTTTTAATCTTGATAAATCTAAAATATTTTCATTTCATAAAGCAAGAAAATCTTAATTAGAAATTTATAATAAAAATTAGAAGTAGTAAATTAAAAATTAGTTTAATTGCTGCAAATGCAAAATTAATGAGTCACATACAAACAAAATCATGTGTTTTAAGAAGTTTTTCGCTTTCAACGATTGTTTTTTTATTTTCTTTTCAGGATTTATGGACGGAACTCTTGTTTTATATCGCACGATTAAAGAAAAATTTTGATTGTTTTGTCTTATTTGAAATAGTTGTTTAATCAGAAAATATATATAATGTTCGTTGTTGTAGCCAATAAAGATTCTACAAATAATATTTAGTTAATACAATTTTGTATTATTTATTTTACACCTCTAAAATTTTATGAGATGCGTGTTAAAAAAATGCTATTGAAAATGTATATTTCTTATATTTTGTCGAAGTTAATTCAAAAGCCCGCCAATTTTCAAACTAAAATACCATTACAGCTTTATATATTACCGACTGAGTATTAGTTGCAAAAAACTATCCTATATGTCGCTGAAGGCAAACATGTTGCCAAATCTTTGTGTGGAATCTGCAACTCTTAATTATCCTTCCTCCATGATATAGCCATCCAGTTTAATAAGAAGGTCGGTGCTCCAACGTGATATATAACGGTAACGATTTGATAAAAAATTAAGGCGTCATAAAATCCTAGTGCTGAATTTTTACTTATTAAAAATTTGTGGTCAATTATATCCAACGAATAAGCGATGATTGGAGTGACGCAAATTATTGTTGTTTCCAAATTAAATAAAATGTACATTTTTCAATGATTTACAGAACTTTATAACTTTAAGCAATCATTGTTAATGATAAAAGTATTCTTTGGACCCAATAAAAGACAATTTATTAGGATTCCAATGACGTAGTTGCTTGTTACAATAAAGTGGTTTAAATCTAATTGAAAAATTTGAAATAAATATTTTAAATAATTGGTTTCCTTTTGTTTTTATCCAATTTTTTCAGCTTTTGAATATAAATTGTTGTACAGCAAAATTAATATATATTTTTGAAATTTTTGGGTGAACAAGAAAAGAAAAAAATAGATAAATGAAGGGAAATATTTGACATGTTAGGATTCATCCTCTGAAATTTTGCTAAAGTATTCTAAACTTATTAACGAACTTACCATTCAAAATCTTATGCTAGCTACCAAAGCAACCAGAGAAATCAAAACAATTCAACTAACAAAATATTAATTTAGACATTAATTATAATTATTTATAACTTAATTGTAATCTTGCATTTAGTTATATTAAAAATAACGTTCATTAAATATTTAACTTAATAAAAGTATATCTACAGTCGTGGACAAAGTATATTATTCTTCTTACATATTATATTGTTGTGCTTGTTGAATAATATACTACTATTTGGTGTAACATCACATAATAAATACTATTAAATTGATGTCGTAGCAAAAATATTCTCTCTAGAGCCTGCTCTATTCATTCTAAGCCGACGTCATTAAAAATAAGCAAAAACCCGCATCGATGGCATCTTGTCAAATTTCATCTGAATTTTGAACATACAATTTGAAAAAAATTAACGACATGTTCTAAAATTATTTCAAAAGATCGTCGAAGTTCAATGCGTCATAGGGGATATTACTTTAAAAAAATCTTTTAGATTACATTAAAAATAGATATATCTACGCAAAACATAAATTAAACTTTCGAAAAAAAAAAATGTATCCCAGCAAAAAACCTAATCTTTATGATTAAAATGAAAATAAGTTATTCTATGAATTCTGTAGGTAAATTCGAGACTGGTTTGTTGGTCTTTAACTATTCATGCATGATGTGTATTTTTAAATGCTGTTACGATCTATTTATAAAATAATTAGTTTTAAAAATTTGTGGTTCAAAGACGAAATTATCTTGCTATTTATATGAAGGATAGAAGCTATCACACGTCAAAAGCGACA
The DNA here is from genome assembly GCA_927349885.1 of Psylliodes chrysocephalus. Lineage (NCBI taxonomy): Eukaryota > Metazoa > Arthropoda > Insecta > Coleoptera > Chrysomelidae > Psylliodes > Psylliodes chrysocephalus. The sequence goes on along the minus strand of OV651824.1, from coordinate 27,722,703 downwards.
TTGATATGATTTAGCTTTAGTTTTATGTCTAACATCAAAGTTATTAAAACTGGTGTATTGTATAAAATGTCACAAATAAAAGAAATATTTTTACTGAATTTGTTCTTTAAACAAATATTATTTTGATTTACATATGAAGTTAAAGCGACAGTTTAATTGTATTTAATTTTATTTCTAAATGAATTTAAAGAGGGTAGAAGATATAGAGATAAGAGTTGGTAGACAATAATTGCTGACGCCAGGCTAGTATTTACAAAGCAATTTTAAGAACGATAAACATAAAAGTTTAAACAGTGATACAAAAAGAAAATGTTTTTGTTAAGAAATCATGCAATTAGTATTACAATCGCTTTGAAACCAACTCTAAAATCGATGTTAGAGGGAAAGCCCACTCACGCGACACGTCGCGCGCGACCTGCCGCATGCGATTTTTTAGGTGCGATTTTTAACAAACGACAAGCAGCGACACAGACGTTCAACAATATCAAAATAGAGGTGGAAGTAGCAACGGTGTTGTTTTATTCTGTTCGTCGACGAAAAAACTTGAAACGACGTAGGTACTGGGTTCATCCATTATTTATAGACCCTTACGTAAAAAGCGCGTATAATTTATTATATAAGGATTTACGTAAATACGAAGACAGGTTCTTTAAATATTGCAGAATGTTAGCGCAGATTCCCGAACAAATATTTTTGTCGCTATTTTATTGCAATCAACTGTTCAATATTTGAGATAGGTCTTGAATATCGGATATAAATTCATTTATATTAATACAACTATCGGACATTTTTTGCAATGGAACTGTCGAAAATTTAACAGGAAACTCCAACTCTCAACAAATTAACACTGGAAAACAACTACTATATGAAAAGTGTCAAAAAATATCTATAATTCTAAAAAAATAACAATAACTACATAATACACACATCACAAACAAAATAAATTTAAGACACACGCTACTGATTCCGAGCTGCTTCAACTTGTTTGTTTTTGTCGATATAAACGACGACAGTGACGGCACTGGCTTGATTGAGACTTTGGACCTCAAAATGGCGGTGTGCGCGTAGATGTGCGCGTAGCGTTGCCGCCAAGACAAGTTAGCATGCCGATTGTTTATTATGCCGTAGTTCGACTTTTAAGCTAGATGAGCAACTATCATTTTTTATTTGACAAATATGCTACTATATTACAACTATCAGTGGCCATAGTGTGCATAATATATTCATTAAATAAGAACGGTATAGTCCAAACGAATCTTTTATACTCAGATAAGAATCTTTTATTTTTACTTATGTCAAGAAGATCGTTTATTTGTACAAAATTGGCTTAGAATTTTTTATCCCAGCAATATTTTAGAATTTGGCAGCTGCGTCAAAATGTCAACGACCGAATTTAAACCACGAAAAAAAAAACAGATTTCATTTCCTTGTTTCCTTTACCCAATCGAAATATCGAAACATTTATTTTAATACATCAAATCCTGATAAATTGTTTAACTTGCAAGGAAATTTATGTGTTTTATATTCAAGCGAAACGCACAATGAATGTGGCTAAATGTTATTTTTGGGAATGATTTCATCAATAGAAAAACAACCGCGTTGCATTTCCGGATACTTAGGAATTTTTGATTTGGACATCGTTTCGATAAGATTTATTTAAACTTCAAATTATCTGTTATTAAAATCTTGAAATCCTAATAAATTGTCTGTATACTGGTAAAACTCGTAAACTACCAAAAATAGCCTAAAAATAGATGTCTTGAGATACCTCGATACACTTGCACATTGAATACCCAAAAAATTAATTGGTTTTAAAACTTTCTACTGCAAAAAAAGTTAGATTTTTTTTTAAGTAGAAACAGGATGAATAGGCCTTTTAACCACAATTTTTTTTGTGCGCATGCGTCAGTATCAGCCATCTTTTTCGTACTGTTTTTTGTAAACAAGCATGTTAAAATGTCGACGTGAAAAAAATTATAATCGATAAATCGATGTGTTTAAAATGAGAATTACAAGTAAAAAAATGTGGTTGAAGTGACAAAGGTTTTCGATCGATTGATAGATGATGTTACTAAAGATACTTATATTTGTTCACTACATTTCCATGAAGAAAGTGGTTCAATAGAAGAAAATCTTTGGTATTATACAATATTTTTTAATATTAAATACTACTTCGGTATACACAGTAATATTATTAAAAACGTCATGTTGATCCTTAAAATTTTAAATAATTTATCTTATTAATTATACAAGTGATTAACTTTCATGTTAAAGTGATTTTGCAATTATTAAAAGTTGGTTGGCATAATTCATTAGGATACAGTTATAATTATTATTTGTTTTCATTAATTTCTTACACAGTTAATATGTATTGTAACCTAACCTCACAATTACCACTTTTTTTCCTTGTTCCGAACGTCCACGTCACTTCAAGAACCTTTTTAATTGCTGACAACTATGTGCTTCTACAGATTTATAAAAATGTAAATCACCATCAACGATTTTTTCTAATGATTGATTTGTATGTAGAGATAATATTGCTTTTCCAGCCATTGTTGATCAAAACAAGTACGAAACTTTTGAATTGGCGCTATTTCAACATGGTGGCTGCGCTTGCGCTCATTACATGATGAAAAGGCCTATAAATAGTTATTAATCAAGGAAAGACCAGTTTTTCTCGCCTATTTTTCTACTAGTGCCTGAATCAAATGGTGAACCAAAATTACTTTGAATTTGAAAAATTTTAATGTTTCCTCTGTCTATCGTTTTAACATGAAGGAGAACTGAACCAAGAATTATTACCCTAAATTCTTACTTGAGTTCCATTGACTTAAAGAAGATTTATTTTTTAGTAGTTACCAATCATAGGATATCTTTACACTCCTATTTAACATTCACTTGCCTGTCATTCAGGTAATTTACAAGCGTCACTGCATTGCCCGATAAAAAAGGTCTCCCACTAAATAACTACGTCACAGGCATCATTTATTTCTTGTCCTCATGTCCACTGCTTATTGGTCATCCATATGTGGCAAACACTTTCATTGGTTAGCGATATAAGCGTTATGCACTTCCTAATTAGTCAACGTCAAGCGTGACACTTAAACCCGCTTGATGGCTGGTCTTTTTGCGTCAGAGCTTCAGTCCCTCTCAAAAAAACCACATCACATCGTTATGTGATGTTAAAAAGGCGACGCTTTGTCCGCCATCATCCAACACAACATATACATCATAAAGTAGCTTAAGTAAAAAATTTCCAACATAAAAACTGTAAATAATGTAAAAAGTATGCAGTTTTTTAGTGCACATTGTAAAAACAACCGCGTTGTATTTCCGGATTGTTAGGAATTTTTGATTTGAACAACGTTTCGATAATATTTATTTAAATTTCAAAATATCTGTTATTGAAATATCGGAATCCTAATAAATTGTCTGTATGCTAGTAAAACTCGTTAACTACCAAAAATAGCCCATAAATAGATGTCTTCAGATACCTCAATACTCGAAAAAATATATAAATTTCCTAAATTTCCTAAATTTTCCTAAATTTCCTAAATTTCCTAAATTTCCTAAATTTCCTAAATTTCCTAAATTTCCTAAATTTCCTAAATTTCCTAAATTTCCTAAATTTCCTAAATTTCCTAAATTTCCTAAATTTCCTAAATTTCCTAAATTTCCTAAATTTCCTAAATTTCCTAAATTTCCTAAATTTCCTAAATTTCCTAAATTTCCTAAATTTCCTAAATTTCCTAAATTTCCTAAATTTCCTAAATTTCCTAAATTTCCTAAATTTCCTAAATTTCCTAAATTTCCTAAATTTCCTAAATTTCCTAAATTTCCTAAATTTCCTAAATTTCCTAAATTTCCTAAATTTCCTAAATTTCCTAAATTTCCTAAAATTTCCTAAATTTCCTAAATTTCCTAAATTTCCTAAATTTCCTAAATTTCCTAAATTTCCTAAATTTCCTAAATTTCCTAAATTTCCTAAATTTCCTAAATTTCCTAAATTTCCTAAATTTCCTAAATTTCCTAAATTTCCTAAATTTCCTAAATTTCCTAAATTTCCTAAATTTCCTAAATTTCCTAAATTTCCTAAATTTCCTAAATTTCCTAAATTTCCTAAATTTCCTAAATTTCCTAAATTTCCTAAATTTCCTAAATTTCCTAAATTTCCTAAATTTCCTAAATTTCCTAAATTTCCTAAATTTCCTAAATTTCCTAAATTTCCTAAATTTCCTGAATTTCCTGAATTTCCTAAATTTCCTAAATTTCCTAAATTTCCTAAATTTCCTAAATTTCCTAAATTTCCTAAATTTCCTAAATTTCCTAAATTTCCTAAATTTCCTAAATTTCCTAAATTTCCTAAATTTCCTAAATTTCCTAAATTTCCTAAATTTCCTAAATTTCCTAAATTTCCTAAATTTCCTAAATTTCCTAAATTTCCTAAATTTCCTAAATTTCCTAAATTTCCTAAATTTCCTAAATTTCCTAAATTTCCTAAATTTCCTAAATTTCCTAAATTTCCTAAATTTCCTAAATTTCCTAAATTTCCTAAATTTCCTAAATTTCCTAAATTTCCTACATTTCCTAAATATAGAAACTATATACAGTCTACTTAAGTTGGAACCATATGGAAAACATTTTTATTATTGATTTTAGGAAAAAAAGTTATTCTTGATAAAAAGTCCTGTATGACCCAAAACCTAAAATACAGTCATCACATATCAAATTTTTCAAGCCGTATACGAGGTTTGTCAAAAAATATGAATTTTGCTCAAGAGTAAAGTACGTTTATTTTTGACAAAATCGAAAATTTTCATAAAGAAAAGTTGATTAGAATTGAATATTACATTCAAATATGCAATTACATCGATTTATCTGAAAAAACAGATTTTCTTATTTTTTATAAACTGTACACTCTACACATTGATTGTAAATATCTGAAAACGTTATAAATTACGTTAGCTACTATAAACATGATACGCTTTCCTTTTGTTGATGTTTGTGAAGAATTTAGCAAATTTCTTAATGAAAATTTTCGATTTTGTAAAAAATTAAACGTACTTTACTCTTGAGCAAAATTCATATTTTTTGACAAACCTCGTATACGGCTTAAAAAATTTGATATCTGATGACTGTATTTTAAGTTTTGGGTCATGCAGGACTTTTTATCAAGGATAACTTTTTTTCCTAAAATCAATAATAAAAATGTTTTCCATATGGTTCCAACTTAAGTAGACACACTGTATAAAATAAATTTTAAAAATCTTCAAAAATGGGCAGACTTACATGAGGCCACCCCTAAGGTACCCCCTTTCTAACAAACAAGAATCATAGAAGTCAGACAAGGTGGTAAGGAATTATCGCTGAATATACATAAAAAAAATATTCCGACGAATTGGGAACCCCCTTTTTTTAAAGTAAGTTAAACAAAAAATATAAAGCGAATTGATGTTTTGTTTGAGCAATATACAGAAAATTCGAATAAAGATTTAACTCGTCGAAAAAGAGAATCTTTTAAATCAATTAATAGGATTACTACTAATTGAGACATCCCGTTTTTATAACAATGGAATTTATTCACTGAATATTTGATAAAAAACAGTTAATCAACTTGTTATTTAACAAACTTGCTGCTTATGGATTCCGTGATTCTAAGATACAATTTGTAACGGGTGGCGGATTTAATAACATTACAGACTTTAAATCCAATATTGACATTTGTATTTGGATCAGTCGACTTTTCTGCAGATATGTTTAATAATATTAAACAATTTGTAATAAAATGGATTCTTCAAAAGTGTCAGCAGCCTAGAGCCTCCAAATAGATGATTCCTTATGCGTCCATGTCTAAAGATCTTTGTATCAAACTAAGATTTGGTTGCACTCTTTAAAACCAAAGATGGAAATGCCAGTTTTTGATCAGATTGTAATATCAATAAACGCCCCGTTTGGAGTGTTTTTTTATAAAAAAAAAAACAGGCCTACACAAATTTGGTACCCAAAAACTCACTGTGATCACAGCCAAGCTCGTTAATAGTATTCAAATGACATTTGAAACAAGAACATTGAAATAGTTAAAATTTTTCTTCATAACGTATATTTTTGAGTTGTGCCACTTTTGCCGGTCTTTAGCGAGATGATTCCTTACACTTCTAAAGAGCTTTTTTATCAAACTAAGATTTGGTTAAACTCTTTAAAACCAAAGTTGGAAATGCCAGTTTTTAAAGGTTACACAACTTAATTTATTTTATATTATTAAAAATATTAATGTTATTACTTTTGCCATGAACTTTGAACAAAATTCTTCCGATTTAGTATATAGAAGTTAAAATATCACATTATAGCAGACAAGCTATTCACAAACAAGCAGGAATACTACACTATACCAATTAATTAGAAATAAAACCTAGAGTTCCTCGAGGAATTGTTTTTAGACTCGTTATATACTTTATCTATTCCAGTGATTTGCCAACGAAACATCAAAACTAACTCTTATATTCTTTGTTGGTATTACTGGTTTTAATTCTGTGACAAACGACAAAATCAATAACTGTCAAAAAAAATTTGCCTTTTGCTCTTCTCAAAACTAGAACGTTGTACTGTTTTATTTCCCATTTCCCGGGTAATTTTAACAAAAGCTATACTATTATTTCTATTTACATTAATCCACTACAATTTATTTGGAAAAAATTCTATAATCAGATTTTCCAAACATTCTTTAGCTGGTTTAATATTGATTTCCATAAAGTTGTTTACTAGTTTTTTATAAATAATTTACTCGTTGTTTTTGCTTATTTATTTGTGTACCAAAAGATGCTTTCTTAAACGCATTTACACAACCTGAAAACTCAGAACAGCGTCCTTGAACTAAAACGCAATTTCGCAGTCTTGTTTACTGAAAATTTTAATGGATTTATAATGTATCCCCAAAATTTCATCAATGAACGTATGGTTCGTTTAAAAACCGATTCGAAATATTTATTCAATCACCCACATAAACGTCATTTTTTTTTGCAACTGCTTCGTATAGAGAGCAATTCCACGTTGGAAGCCCACTAATTATACATGGGTATCCAAAAATATATAGGGTAAAAAAAGAGGTGAAAAAAACTAAATCGCAACAGTTTCTAAACTTTGTCCAACTGTATTGCTTTATAAAAATGTACTTTATTAAACATCGAGGTAAAAAGAAGTACGAATTGCGTAATCCGCAGTAGATGCGGAGGACAGAGGACATTTTGGTTCAAAGGAGGACTATCCTCCCATCGGAAGGACGGTTGGCAAACCTAGTTGAAGGCATTGAAAACGGAAAGTTTACAGGAGTTACCCTCGATAATTTATCAAAGCCTTTTGACTGTGTGTCACATGATAGTCTTCTCTGAGGTTAGAGGAAACGTTGCCTCTTTTTAAACCATGTATGTAATCAGTTGCAAAACGTATTGTATAATAAGAGCTGGTGTTTTTAAATACTTTCATTCAACAACGGAGTCATACATTAAATTCAGAGGATATAACTTCTATCACACTAACCATTTATTAAATGCAGCAAGAGGAGGAAGTGCATTAGCACCATTAACATTAATGGGGGCAAAATTACAATAGCTGAAATCTATTGCCCACCAAGATACAAACAGAAAAACAAAATGTACTCAAAAAACTAGGTAACTGTAATCGGTGGAGATTACAACTCCAAAAACACCAACTGGGGTTTAAGATTAACCACAGTCAAAGGAAAAGAATTGCACCGAGCTACATCAGAAATTGGTTGTACATACCAATCTTCTAAAAAACCCACCTATTGGCCCACCAACCCAAATAAGATTCCAGACCTTTTGGATGTCTTTATTCTGAGGAAAATTTCACAAACTATACACAAGTAGAAGAAAACTTTGATATGGATTCAGACCATTCTGCAGTAATCCTTACTCTAAGTGATAACGTTATTCAAAACGAAGTCAAATCGACCCTAGTAAATCGGAAAACTAATTGGGAAGGTTTTTAAGAGGATTTAACAAATACTATTCAACTGACCATAACGCTAAAAACGAAAAATCAGCTAGGTAAAGAACTGGAAAGGTTTATAGGTAAAATCCAGCAAGCTGCATGGAAGAACACACGAAAAGTAAGAAGATTAACAGCTGGAAAAAACTGGTAGCAGAAATAAGAAAACTAAGAAAGAAATGGCAGATTACAAGATCACCAGAAGATAAAAATATATTAAATAGGGCTACCCAAAGACTGAGAAGAGAAGTCCTAAATGACAAAAAAGAATTCTTTAACAGATACCTAGTAGGGCTAACAGATGATAAAGAAACTGATTATTCGCTCTGGAAGACAATGAAAAATTCATGCAAACACCGACCTACTATCAAAATAGCAGAGAACAGATGGGCAAGAGACATTCAATAGGAAGCTGATATTTTCGTTGACCACTTTTAAAAGACGTTCTACTTAGATTAAAATCAAGACACTCCTAATGAGACGATTCATAATATAAAAAAAATTGAAATTAGGCTAGTTACTCCCAATGAAGTAACGAAAGAAATTCAGACAAACATCAACTCACAGAAAGCCCCAGGATATGACCTTATTACTGGAGAAATATTAAAAAACTACCACAGAAGGCCTCCGAATCATTTTTACCGATAATATCCAAGTTATTTGAAAAACTACTACTAAAACGACTAAAAGAACTAAAACCAATAATTAAAAATAAAAATTTAATCCCTTCGCACCAATAGATCAAGTACACAGGAGAGCCGATATCATCTAAAAAGCTTACGATGAAAAATATATATGCTCAGCTATATTTCTTGACATAGCCCAAGCATTTGACAAGGTTTGGCACGCTGGCCTGATACAGAAATTAAAAAAATGCTCCCTAGACAATATGTTGATATTCTACAATCATATCTAACGAAAAGAATGTTTGGAGTAAAGCAAGATGAGGCATACTTCGAAATGAAAGAAATTAAAGCAACAGTAATGTGTTAAAATAACAAAATTTTCGGATAACATTGCAATATTGGCAGTTGACGGAACTAATACAGAGACCTCAGAAAAACTTCAAGAAACCTGTAACAGAATCAATCAATAGACAAAAAAGTGGAAAATAAAAATAAATCAAACTAAATCAGTGCATGTTGATTTTACTCTTCGACCAAATGAACAAAAACAAATTATAATAAACAATGACGTTATTCCGCATCACGATTCGGCCAAATACCTGGGTATGAATCTAGATGTAAGACTTAAATGGAAAAATCACATAAAAAACAACGTAAAGAACTTGAAGTTAAATTCAAAAAAATGTATTGGCTTCTAGGAAGAAAATCCAAATTGTCAGTGTACAACAAACTGCTGATTTATAAACAAATCCTAAAACCAATCTGGATTTATGCCATACAGCTATGGGGATGTGCCAGCAAGAGTAATATCAACATGATACAAGTTTTCCAAAATAAAGTCCTATTGAAACGATTATCTTCATAGAGACCTGAAGATGCCAACAATCGAAAAAGAAATATAGAGGTTTGCTGTGATAGATCAGGGTCGATTCCACTTTCACGTCAACGAAAAAGCGCTGCAATTACTGGACAACTCTACACTCAACAGAAGGCTCAAAAGAAAAAAGCAATTTGAGCTAGTGCAGTGAACGTTAATGTTAGTGCTAGTGTAAAACAGTGTAATAATTCGTCACGCCAACGTATGATGCTTTCCTATAGAAACAATTAAGACAGCCCAATGGGAACTTTTTAGATAAGTAATTAGTTTATAAGATTTTTAGAATAAAATTAGAGGTAAGTCAATAATGAGTAGTAACAATACTCTAACAAAAAAAAGTATTTCAGGCACAATTTTATCAAAATTATTACAAATACAGTTTAAAACTTCTTAAAAGATACACACAGCACGCGGTGTCATTAAAATATAAGAACAACTAGGACTTGTACAACTTTTATATTATTTTCAAAGGTATTAAACTTGTGCAGATTTCTTTTCTATGAAATGAGCGACATCTATTATCAATTTGAGTAATTTTGAATCTTTAATCCATAAATTTGATATATTACTACAAGATGTAGCAAAAATCGCAATTTCAACAAAAATGGACTTATTCACTTTTCACACATACTTTGATTTTCTTTTACTATACGGAGAATGGTCGCACTGCGCAGCTTTCTAAGTGCCTTTTAAAAGGAGATACAAAACTCCGCCATTTTGATCCCATAATACGTGTTGCCTACATCTTGGCGCAATATTTTTAATAGGTGCATTTTAATCATCCGCTTCTGCTTCGGAATTGTCGGCTTTCTTGTTTTAATCTGACAGGTTAAAACGACTAAACCGACAATTCCGGAAGCAAAAGCGGATGATTAAAACGCACCTGATATTTTGCTTGCTGCTGTTAGTTTCAGTGAATATTATTTTTGAAGTCACAGTTTATTGCTAAAGAATCAGTTAGCTCACTCGGACCAGTTGAAAGTATCAAAATAACATCCACTCCAGGGATACAAATTCAGGATACGCAAAAGACTGCTGTTTTATTATAGGCAGTTGTCATATATTGTATTATCCGAGTTGCGCAGTGTATAAACTGGAACATTGAGATCAAAAGTGCCGACGCAGAGTGAGCGATCTGATTCTTTAGCTATAAACTGTGGCATAGGAATCAAAATGGCTGCGCCCTATGTTGGGCGTGTCGGACCCATGGAGGTATAATACTAACCTCATTGGTCGGACCTCTCTCTTACACCGTATAGTAAAGAAAATCAAAGTATGTGATTATAATATTGTCAATAATTATTGTTCAATTGTTTGTATTTGGGAGTGTCCTGGATCCTGGATGAATAAATAGTAAGTGTTTTGTAAATTATTGTTTATTGTATTGTCAACTTGGTCTTGTTCAAATGTATTTTTAATTTTTAATTCGTTTACTTGATGTTGCTGATGATTGTAAGCTTATTTTAAATTTTTGTGGTGATTTTTTGTTAAAAAGTTAAAATATGTCGTGTTGTAGTAACGGGGCTAGGAGAGTTCTAGCGCAAACCTTATGTGAATTAACATGGGAACTGATCCGGAACAGTACCGGATCAGTTCGGGATCAGTTCCGGATCAGTTGGATCAGTTCCGGATCAGTTCTGGCTCAGTTCCAGATCCGTTCGGGATCAGTTCTGCTGAGGTTAGGTCAGATTGGCAACAGTTGGCTGATGACGTCATAACACGTGATGTCATAACGAGTGACCTTGATATGGACAAAAATTGGCAGAATAAACCTTAGCGATTTCCCATGTTAATTCACATATATATGGTTTGCGCTAAAACTCTCCTATTTCCTTTACTTGTTGTTGTGTGCCAAATTGTTTTGTAAACACTCTGAAAAGACATCGTTTACCCAGACCCGATCCTAATAATGATTTATTTATTATTTGGGTATTGGCTGTTCGCAGTAATAATAAAACAGCACATCAAATTTGTAAAAACTGTTTAGTATGTGATAAACATTTTGAAGATAAGTTTAAAGTTTCTTGTACTCGCAGAGGTGTAACTGTTTTTTTATTTGTTCTAGTACAAACTTTTTTCAAGCCGTTTGGGGTGGCAGTATTGCACCGTGAAAGACAAACCAGCCTAGTCAGGGAAGCAATAGTTACTGTACTTTTTTTACTAATGCCTTACTTTCCCTGCTTTTTATACTGATTTAATTCAGATTGTTACTTATAATGTTTTTTTATTTGTTCTAGTACAAACTTTTTCAAGCCGTTTAGGAGTGGCAATATTGCATCACTGAAGTCAAAACAGTCTAGTCAGGGAAGTAATAGCCACTGTACTTTTTGTATTCATGCTTCACTTTACCCGCTGCCTTACACATTTGATTTGTATATTGATTTAGTTCAGATTGTTACTTTTAATGTTTTTTTATTTATTCTGGTACAAACTTTCTTCAAGTCGTTTGAAATGACAGTATTGTATTGTGGAAGATAAAATAGCCTAGTCATGGAAGTAATACCTTTTTTTATTCCTGCCTTACTTTCTGTGCTCCCTAACAGATTTGAAGGATGCAAGGAAAAAAGGGACCAAGTCACAATTACCAAAATGTTCAGGGAAGCAAATTTAATTTAAACTGACTAAATACAAACTTTTGATACTTTGAGGTAATTGATTACAACAAGATGTTACTTTGTATATATGCTGCCTGATTATGTTGTAGTTTATCACTAAAATAGACAGTTGTAATTTTTTTAAGTACCAGACAAATAGTAGCTAAGGTCCTTGTACATAATTTTAAGTACACTGTTTTGCATTTGCTAACTTGGCTTATTACATAGAAACATACTGGTATTTTACAAAATAGAGCGGTATTAGTTCAATTTTGACAAAAATGTGACTTAGTCCCTTTTTTCTTTCTGCAACCTTAATTTGCTCTATAAGTTTATTAATATTTATTTTTTGTTCCAGATAAAACTCTTCAACCGCTGTGGAAAATGAAGCAACTTGACTTTCCAGCAATTTAACATGATAAATTTAATTATTCTATTTATATGTTTGTTTTTATTTCAATAAATTAATTTTATTAGTCATGCTCTTGCATTTTTGTGTTTTAATAAAATATTTAAACTTGTAGTCAAGTCAGGATTGGTCCATACTACTCATTTTTTGCTTTGTTGTAACAAATATAATTATTATGAACAAATCTTAATTTGACTACCACTTTAAAGTGTAAATAGTGAATGATAATTTTGAATGTTCCCGCATGAGTAAAACGCACCTATTAAAAATATTGCGCCAAAATGTAGGCAACACGTAATAAAGGTTCAAAATGGCGGAGTTTTCTATCTCCTTTTAAAAGGCACTCAGAAAGCTGCGCAGTGCGACCATTCTCCATATTGTAAAAGAAAATCAAAGTATGTGTTCTAGGCACTGTCTTGTGCGATCCGCTCGCCCTCGGTTTTTCGGAATTGCTCGGATAGCTACTCCCAATAGTTAATCGCTAGCCATTATTATACTCGAGCTGTAATAGTCCGAGTAGCAAATGCAGCCAAATTTTGTTGTGGTTTATTTTTTTATATTGATTAAGGGTTATTCTTGTAAATAGAAATATTAAAATGTAAATATTATATGTAGGGTGGTTACTAGAAATTGTTTGAGAGAATAAGAGGTATTATTAACACCCGTGCACCTGATAAAATATGATGGGCTAAATGGGTCAACATTAAAAGGCCATTCTTTGGTGCAAAAAGAAGGTTGATTGAGAGGGATGGGAAAGTGCTTCCTCTTTAATAAATGTTGCCGAGCCAAAAGTTTGTCGCATTTTATTTTTTTGTAAGGTGGATAAGTATTTGACAACTTGAGAACAAAGGTTTCGAATCCATTTCGTCGGTAAAGGATTTGTGTTTTATCCGGAATCCGAAACAACTTCCAGGCGTTCAGGCCGGTCATCATGAGAGTCGCCATTTTGTATGGTTGATCAGGGAAGCCGAGTCCACGGCTAGATGATTTTCATAGCCATCC
>OV651824.1:27460682-27708691 GCA_927349885.1 Psylliodes chrysocephalus | reverse complement strand
TACATCTAGCATAATTGCGCTACTTCTACGCTTCTATGTATATTGTTCTTAATTCGGACACACTGCTTGTGTGCGTTATAGGAATATTTTTAATTGATGTAAGACACGTGGTATCATGCTTGCTTGCTGCCGTTTTTCTTTTGTCGTCTTCTGACTAAGAAACCTCTGATGCCTGCTTGGATTTTGACAGCCGATTGTTCTACTACCTCTTCCGGTTTTTCTGATTGGTTCTTAGATGAATCTAAAGCGCCTGTTTTGGATCTGGACGGTTTTTTCGAGGTGGTCATGTCTGAGGAACCGTTCTGAAAATATAAGAAGAGTTATTTTAATTTTTGTGTCTGATAAAGTGCTTGTAAAGTTATTTCTTCCAATTACAGTCCGATTTTTCATGTACCAACTCTTATTAAAAAACATAGGGCGAACAGAATATGCTCAAATAAAAAATTACTAGTTGCCAGAATATAGAGTGTTAAAGCCATTGGCAAAGTTTATTTAACTAATTTTTTGGTGTTTTTATATCTTATGACATCAAAACCGTTTGCTCACTACAATTTTATAAAAAAATTAAAAATTCAAAAAATTCAAACATTAATTAAAATGAGGAATTTCCATCTTTGAGTATGAATATCTCGAAAACCAATCACTTCATTAGTTCCCAACATATGCAAATGATTTATTTATAAAACATCAACAAATTAAAAAAAAATAGTCCAAATAAGTTTTTGGGCAGTGGCGTAAAATTTAGAGGGGGTGAAATTCTTAATTTTCCATGCCGTACGTAACTGGCAAAGTTTATTCAACTGATTGTTTTGCTTATGACACTAAAAAAATGTTTACCAAATTTAGTAAAATTAAACTGACGAATAAAAAAAAATGAAGCCATTAAAATTTTTTGAATTTTCAACTTAAACTCCCTGTATTTTAATAACCAGTAATCTTCTTATTTTTAATCAGAGAAACTTCAATTGTTCTGTGTCCCATTCTTAATGAGAGACTCTGAAGAAGTTTTTAAATTAATTCAATATTTTAATACTGAACTTAGATAAAAGAGACCAGAGATATAACATACACCGGTGTTTAACCTGCACAAATGTTGCCAATTTTTGAAGAAAGGTTAACGGAGTGGGGAACTGGGCGGCGACCCGAACTCTGTGACAGGGACCAGACTTTGTTTATTAGCATCATAATGAACTATTGATTTATTTAAAATATGTTTATTGGAATTTTGTATTATGAAATAAAATTAACGTGAATTTTTAATATCAAACAGATGCCATGACATTTTATGTAAAGAAAAGACATTTTATGTAAAGAAAAGACCTTTTATAGAATATTTCGTTAGCGTTTATTTACTACGGACTTTTCTGCAAGAGACTACAGTAAAATGTTGAAATAAAATATTGTTAATAGAGCAAGAAATGGTACTCAAACTTTCTGAGTTGAACATTATATTTTTTCTACGGCTATTACATAATATTAAAAATTAGTCAAAATAAGAAAATGCTGTTTTGTAACCTCAGTAAAAGGTATATTAAGGCTTCTTTCTTAAGGAATAATAATTAACCAGATAAAATTTTAAAATTTTAACCTATTGAAAGTTATTTGCTCGCTAGGGGTGGGTGATTATCGAAATAAATTATTGATCAGTGAAAATAATTGATTACTTTCGACCAATCGATTATTTTCAAACAATCTATTTTTTTGACGTATTTCCTTTAAAATAGACTACTTGATTATTTTTGAAAAATAAAAAATAATCAATTAAATAAAAAGCCAATTAACCGATAAATCAGTGTTTACAAAAAATAATAAAAGAGTTATCGTTTATTTTAAATAATCGATTATTTTTAAATATTCCATTTTTTTCGTCCATTGAAACAGATTGTTCGATAATTTTTGAAAAATCGAAAATAATCGATTAA
The DNA here is from genome assembly GCA_927349885.1 of Psylliodes chrysocephalus. Lineage (NCBI taxonomy): Eukaryota > Metazoa > Arthropoda > Insecta > Coleoptera > Chrysomelidae > Psylliodes > Psylliodes chrysocephalus. The sequence goes on along the minus strand of OV651824.1, from coordinate 27,706,769 downwards.
TTAAAAAGCCGATTAACTGATAAATCAAATTTAAAAAAAAAACAGAATTATCTATTATTTTAAATAATCGATTATTTTCGATCAATCGATTATCAATAATTTGGTTTTATCGTATTTCCTTTAAAAATCGATAATTGGATTAGCATTGAAATACCTAAAATAATCGATTATTCCAAAATAATCGCCTAATCGAAAATAACCAATTAATTAAGAAGCCGATTCTACGATAAATCGATTTTTCAAAATAAACTGAATTATCGAATATTTTCTAATAATAATTTTTTTTCCATATTTCCATTAAAATTGATTATTCTCAAATATCTTTGAAAAATCGAAAATAATCGATTATTAAAAAGCCAATTAACCGATAAATCAGTGTTTACAAAAAATAATAGAAGAGTTATCGTTTATTTTAAATAATCGATTATTTTCAAATATTCCATTTTTTCGTCCATTGAAACAGATTATTCGATAATTTTGGAAAAATCGAAAATAATCGATTAATTAAAAATTCGATTATCTGATAAATCGATTTTCAAAAAAAAAAACCGAATTATCGATTATTTTAAATAATCGATTATTTTCGATCCATCGTTTATTATCAATAATCTATTTTTATTGTATTTCCTTTAAAAATCGATAATTCGATTAGCTTTGAAATAACAAAAATAATCGATTATTCTAAAATAATCGCCTAATCGAAAATAACCAAATAATTAAGAAGCTGATTCTACGATAAATCGATTTTTCAAAATAAACTGAATTATCGAATATTTTGTAATAATACTTTTTTTCATATTTTCATTAAAATTGATTATTCGATCATCTTTGAAAAATCGAAAATAATCGATTATTAAAAAGCCAATTAACCGATAAATCAGTGTTTACAAAAAATAATTGAAGAGTTATCGTTTATTTTAAATATTCGATTATATTCAAATATTCCATTTATTTTTCGTCCATTGAAACAGATTTTTCGATAATTTTTGAAAAATCGAAAATAATCGATTAATTAAAAAGTCGATTAACTGATAAATTGATTTAAAAAAAAAAACAGAATTATCGATTATTTTAAATAATCGATTATTTTCGATCAATCGATTATTATCAATAATTTATTTTTATTGTATTTCCTTTAAAAATCGATAATTGGATTATCTTTGAAATACCTAAAATAATCAATTATTCCAAAATAATCGCCTAATCGAAAATAACCAATTAATTAAGAAGCCGATTCTACGATAAATCGATTTTACAAAATAAACTGAATTATCGAATATTTTCTAATAATACTTTATTTTTTCATATTTCCTTTAAAATTAATTGTTCGATTATCTTTAAAAAATCGAAAACAATGGATAAATCAAAAATAATCGATTATTAAAAAGCCAATTAACCGATAAATCAGTGTTTACAAAAAATAATAGAAGAGTTATCGTTTATTTTAAATAATAGATTATTTTTAAATATTCTATTCATTTTTAGTCCATTGAAACAAATTATTCGATAATTTTTGAAAAATCGAAAATAAATAATCAATTAATTAAACAGTCGATTAACTGATAAATCGATTTATTTTAAATAATCGAATATTTTCGATTAATCGATTATTATCAATTATCTATTTTTATTGTATTTCCTTTAAAAATTGATAATTGGATTATCTTTGAAATACCGAAAATAATCGATTATTCCAAAATAATCGCCTAATCGAAAATGACCAATTAATTAAGAAGCCGATTCTCCGATAAATCGATTTTTCAAAATAAATTGAATTATCGAATATTTTCTAATAATACTTTTTTTTCAAATCGAAAATAATCGATTATTAAAAAGCCAATTAACCGATAAATCAGTGTTTACAAAAAATAATAGAAGAGTTATCGTTTATTTTAAATAATCAATTATTTTCAAATATTTCATTTATTTTTCGTCCATTGAAACAGATTATTCGATAATTTTTAAAAAATCGAAAATAATCGATTAATTAAAAAGTCAATTTACTAATAAATTGATTTTTAAAAAAACGGAATTATCGATTATTTTAAATAAGCAACGTGTTACATATTTTTAGAATCAGCTCAGCATGGAAAATCCTGAAATTGAAAAATAGGGGTGCTATTAAAAAGAAATGGTGATGACATCATCACGCGAAGGTGGTTATTCACTCTGTATATTAGATTATAATTTAAAAAAGTAGTAAATTAAAATAAAAAATTAACCTGTTGCGGGAATTTCTAATATTATTGTTTATTTAGCTAATAATGAATTTATGCGTTACTTTATGGACGCACTGTATAAACTAAAAGAGCAAAGTCGATCAACAAAATCATGCCATATAGCGAGGTGATATTTGAAACGCTGGCGCCCACAGGTGCGTATCGAAATGCACTAAAAAGGAACATCATAATTAAATTTAACAATTAGTACCAGGGGCGGCTCGTGGCCAAAATTTTGGGAGTTCACAGAAGCAGAATATAGATCCCGGTACAGATATAGGTAAAAAACTGTCAGTGTTTTAGAAAGGTATATTACAAACTTTCTAAAACACTGAGAGTTTTTTCATACATCTGTAGTGTTACCTATATTCTGTCACTGTGAACCGCCCCACCAGCCGCCACTGCTTAGTACATTCAACTACAACACCTTTTAATTTAAGAAAATAACTTAAAAATGATTTTTAATTAGTAAATGTTCCAATAATAATATTTATTAAAATACCACGTTATTAATAAAAAATAATATAACTTATAGTAGTACGCCCGTGAAAAACGTGACGTAAAACTCTTGAAATAGACAGTTTTGTGACCAAATTGTCATGCGCACAGACCGTTTTTTCCACCGATGTCGGATTAGAAATTAGGAGTAGGGTTTATGTCATACAGCTCGAAAGCAACGAAACTGGCGTACAATAAACACAATTATATTTAAAATATAAAGTAAACAGAATAATAAAATATCTCAATAAAAATGTGTTAGTAGCATGCCAAAAGTGATAGTTTCACATTTTTTTTATTTATCTATCGTAATATTAAATAATATGACTTTATTCAATTATTTTTATAATGTAAATCTGGCTTTGGATAACAAAACTCAAATCTCGTTACCGCTCGAGTCGACTCGATAGCCGAAACCCTAACGGTACAAAATACACTAACAAACAATATGGTTGTCGATGTAAACAATTATAAGTGAGTTTTACTTTTATTTACTATAGTTTTAGGCATAAATTTAGGAATAATTTACTGTAAGTAAACTTATTTTGATACTTTAACTGTCTATGTTTTATAAATGCATATATTTGATTGTAACAGTAAATTGTTCTGTTGTTACACTGTTTTAGAATAAACATTTTTATTTTATTATTAACTGAAAAAAAATATTATTCGCTTCTCGGTCTTTAATGGACCTCGACAAAATAACTCACTTCTCTACCTTGGCGCATATACTATTTTTTTCACTACTAGCATTTTAATTAAAAAAAAAAATTAAGTTTTTAAAACTAACAAAAACGATTTTAAACTTTTTTTCAAATCAAATCAATGCTTGTGACAATTAAATGTAAAACACAAACGTCAGTTTAGTACCTATAGAATTTACAGTTCATACGTAAAATTAAATGAAATTTTTTTTGCTGGTGGTCGAGTTAGTCACAAAATTAAAAAAAAATGAATGATTCTAGCGGTTGTACTCCTCCTGAAATTAAAGCACTGGCCGAAGAAGTAGAACTATTACCAAAAAAATCACAAGGAATATACGAAAAGGCCTACATTTTATATAAAAAATGGTGCGATGAAAAAATATATCAAAGACGTCAGAAAATGTATTGCTAGTTTACTTTCAAGAACTAGCTAAAAAAAAGCTTCAACTTTGTGGGCCAAGTATTCTATGATCAAATCCGTGCTTAACATTAAAGAAAATATTAACATTTCTACTTATTTTAAACTTGTAACATTTTTGAAAAGACAAAATGCTTCGTACGAACCCAAAAAAGAGTCTATTTTTTCGAGAGATGACATAACGAAATTTATTTTGGAAGCACCAGATGAATTGTTTTTATCAAAAAAGGTATTTAATTACTTTTAGTTCATATGAAATATTTTAACTTTATTTTTGATTTGTGAAAATTAATTTGGCACAGAATTACATCAGAGTAAAGAGTCTGACCTGCCTGACAGAACACAGAGTGAGGTTTGTAACTGACATTGATAAGGCAACGTAAGGATACGTCATATGTATTATTTTTTATATACAAAACTGGGACCGGTAGGCGTGGCTTTTGCACTCACTAAAATGGCGGAAGAGCAGCACCGGATTTACAAGTTTTTATTGTACTATTTCTGGTTAAGTATCATTATTTGAACTATAAAAAAATGAATTTCCTTTTTTATTGACATTGAGTTAAAAGGTGGTGGAAGGCCGAGGGTATAAAAGAAGGGGGTTTAAAAGCTTAAATATGCTCGGTTTTCAGCCGAAAGGTGCTGAATAAAGTAAATGAAAGAAATAAAATATAACTGATTTAATTATCACTCAAGTGGCTATTAAGCGCTGGAGAATATACTATTTGCAAAATTGCAACTAATCAATGACCATGATATAACTAACTTGGGGCCGATTCCACCATTGGGTTTAACGAAGTTTAAAATGACATTTTTATATAAAATAAAATTTTAATCTTCAATTAATAGTTTAAACTTTAACACAATGGTGGAATTAACCCTAAACGTTGAAATCATTCACAGAAAAAATAAATAGTATATTTTTGGTTCACATAAGCGACAAAAGTAAACAGAGTTCGATTTATTGGATCAGTCCTCACACGTTTGCACTAGGGTACATAAATAACCCAATCTTTAATTTTTCTATAAGCCCAATGCTTTCTGGCTTTAAAGTACAAGGTCGCAACTGTCAACTAATCTAACCTTACTTTAATTAACAGCTTTCTCGAAATTAAAAACAAATGCTCGTACTCTAAAAGCTCGATAATCAGATACGAAACTTAATGCAAGGCTCGCGGAAAATGGCTAATAAGCAATCTCTGTGTAAGTAGAGACACTATTCAGGAAATCAAAATGTGGATTAATCTTACTTGGTCTTGGTACTTTTGTAGATTCAGACTGAAAGGTGTTATCTTCAAGCAAGACATTCAGTAAATCAGCGAAGCCACAACCAGCGGTGTGCAGGTGCACTTCTAACAAATGTAAAATATGAAGTGATCTTAGTTGAGACCTAGGTATAGATCCAATGACGATATTATGGTGGTTGGTTTGATCTGGGCTTCTCACCATCTGCAGAGATTATATGACTATATACTTATGTAAAGGTCTACCGTAGTAACACACATGCACCACAAGTGTGCCGGTCCAATTTAATTGGTCTATGCACAATAATCATGCATGTATGATTGAAAGTCAGACAAGAATGTGAAGATAAAGTTGAAGTCTCAATCATAGTTAAAGTCACATATGAAGTTAAAGTTAACAGTAAAAGAGTTGAAATTGTAGGCTGGTGATAAAGGGAGGCCAACATCTAGGTAATAAATGTTTGACGAGTTAGGAAAAGTATCCACTGTAAGTGCTTTTCTTAACCACTAAGGTAAAAACCAGAATATTTCCTAATACACAATTTCTTCGCTAGGCAAAATAAGAAATACATTTGTGAGAGTACTTCCCAAGTGTTTTTTCAAAAGTTCTAAGAACAAAATTGACGAAAATTGCCTAATCCAAGTTCAAATTCTAAAAATTTGAACATTAAAGATAAGTATCTTACTGTAAAACAAGTAAAACACCGTTTGTGTAAATAATGTGTGCTGTGATTAAATAAAAGTGTACAAAGAATAAAGTCTTAATGTTTTCTTATTTATATCTATGTGTGATATTTATTTTTAATACTAAACAAACGGTTATGATTTTGTTGCTAGTCTCATTAAAAAAGACTAAGTGAGTATTGATGTTAAATATTTATTATTATAACAATTTATATACAGTATGTTCATAATGTGCACTGTACAAACTTAAATATATTCCTGAATTCATTTCAAGCATTAAAAAATGTCCTATGAACGAATATCCAATTCTACATAGTTACCAAGCTAAAAGAGTTTAAATATCAAAAGATGTATTAACATAGTATGCAATGTGTTTGAATATGTCAAAACACAGCACTGAATGTTTAGTGCCTTGGAACTTGTCGGTATGGAAATCCTCACTGATACTCCATACAAGCAGCTCGCAAACATTCATGACAAAATCATTAAAGGTACACTATGTTGACATATTATTAATTCAAAAACAGCAAAGGCTTGTTGCAAATTTAAATTTATCATAAAAAGGAAAAGTAGTTGACAAGTGTAGTACTGAGTAGCCAACTGACGTTTATAATTATTGTTGATAAACAACCAAAAGTTTTGAAAATGTGATATTTAAGTTTGTATAGTACGTCTTGCTACATCCTGTATATGTAACTGATCATTTTAGAGATGTAAAAAATGTAATATGGACAGCTACAGCTTAAATAAACAAACGCTGATGTAGTAGATGTGTCCAATGTAAATAAACAAATGCATAAGACCTAAAAAATGCATCATATGTGGATATTCTAACGCAGCAATAGTTAGTAGGTTTTTGACAGTGACACCTATGAAGATCAGTATTGTGGCAGTACCAGGGTGCATCGACGATGTTCCTTAATACTTTATTCTGGAAACGTTGAATAACTTCGATGTCACTTTTACTGGCACACCCCCAAAGCTGGCGATTCGCTTCATTTTCACCAATTCCTTTAAACGCACTAATCTAAAATAAATTATAGGTAATTAAAAAGGTATATTAATATTGTTTTAAATGAACTATAATAAAACAAACAATACTCATGTATACACAAAACATGAAGCTCTACTTTTCAATTAGCTATAAAACTAATAAATAAAATTGGTGGATGGACAGCAAATGTAGGTTATATTTAAATAGAAATAAGAATATAAAATGCCTATAAATTAAATTTGATAAACGAAATGGCGTACGATTAATGTACTTCTCAAGAAAATGCTTGAAACATATACTGCTGAATTTAGAAGGTTACCAATTATACTTGTTGACAAACTGTATCCACGCGCTACGTTTTATAGGGTTTTTTTTGGAAATCTATAAATATTATTTCGTATGAAAAAGTATTATTCCAATATAGGTAGGCCCAAAAGTTGATAGATGATTTTTTTGCATTTTTAAAAGCATACTTTTACACATTTTATACAAACCTGTCATAATACTGTCCTGTATAATATTTATAATTTTGATACTAACCTATGAAACGTTATTCCTGTCGATTTTTCACAAAAACGTCTATCGCTAGAGCAGGAACGTATAACACAGCAAGCCATTATATACTTTATAAGTTTGTAACACTCAAAATTTGCTCAAACACAAATTAAATTCAAATTTAATTACACAAATGACACTAAAAATATAACCTATAAAATTTGACAATTTGCACTCACAGTAATGGCGGACCGGTCCCACTTTTCGCTTACGCATGTCGTATCCCTAGGTTGCCAGATCAATGGTAACTGACGTAAGGTGCTATCATTGATCTGGCAACCTAGGGATACGACATGCGTGAGCGAAAAGTGGGACCGGTCCGCCATTACTGTGAGTGCAAATTGTCAATTTTATAGGTTATATTTTTACTGTCATTTGTGTAATTAAATTTGAATTTAATTTGTGTTTGAGCAAATTTTGAGTGTTACAAACTTATAAAGTATATAATGCCTTGATGTGTTATACGTTCCTGCTCTAGCGATAGACGTTTTTGTGAAAAATCGACTGGAATAACGTTTCATAGGTTAGTATCAAAATTATAAATATTATACAGGACAGTATTATGACACGTTTGTATAAAATGTGTAAAAGTATGCTTTTAAAAATGCAAAAAAAATCATCTATCAACTTTTGGACCTACCCATATTGGAATAATACTTTTTCATACGAAATAATATTTATAGATTTCCAAAAAATCCTAAAAAACGTAGCGCGTGGATACAGTTTGTCAACAAGTATAATTGGTAACCTTCTAAATTCAGCAGTATATGTTTCAAGCATTTTCTTGAGAAGTACATTAATCGTACGCCATTTCGTTTATCAAATTTATAGGCATTTTATATTCTTATTTATATTTAAATATAACCTACATTTGCTGTCCTTCCACCAATTTTATTTATTAGTTCTACAGCTGATTGAAAAGTAGAGCTTCATGTTTTGTGTATGCATGAGTATTGTTTGTTTTATTATAGTTAATATAAAACAATATTAATATACCTTTTTAATTACCTATAATTTGTTTCAGATTAGTGCGTTTAAAGGAATTGGTGAAAATGAAGCGATTCGCCAACTTTGGGGATGTGCCAGAAAAGTGACATCAAAGTTATTCAGCGGTTCCAGAATAAAGCATTAAGGAACATCGTCAATGCACACTGGTACTGCCACAATATTGATCTTCATAGGGACCTTAAAGTGGAGACTGTTGAAAATACAATACAAAAATTTGCCAGTAGTCACCAACAACAACTGTTCCAGCATGGAAACCTCGATATTATCCAGCTCCTCAACAATGCCAAATCTAATAAGAAGACTCAAGAGACCAAGCCTTTTGAGTTAGTTCAGTAATGTTAAAGCATAGTATAGTGCAGTTAAGTGATTTAGACTCTAAGGTATACTAGATAGTAGAATATCAATTTGTGAAGTTCTTCATCCCTTGATAAGTTAGAATAAAATTTCTAATTGATTTTAATGATTAGATTGTAATAATCGTAAATGTTTCTTTACTTGGGGCATTTATTAAAAAAAAATGTTGCAAGACGCACTATACAAACTTAAATATCACATTTTCAAAACTTTTGGTTTTTTATCAACAATAATTATAAACGTCAGTTGGCTACTCAGTACTAAACTTGTCAACTACGTTTTCTTTTTATGATAAATTCAAATTAATAATATGCCAAAATAGTGTACCTTTAATAATTTTGTCATGAATATTCGCGAGCTGCTTGTATGGAGTATCAGTGACAATTTCCATACCGACAAGTTCCAAGGCACCAAACATTCAGTGCTGTGTTTCGACATATTCCAACACATGGCATACTATGTTAATATATCTTTTGATATTTAAACTCTTGTAGAACCATGGTAACCATGTAGAATTGGATATTTGTTCATAGGACACTTTATGCTTGAAATGAATTCATGAATATGATATTTAAGTTTGTATAGTGCATATTATGAACATACTGTATATAAGTTCTTATAATAATTAATATTTAACATCAATACTCAATTAGTTTTTTTTAATGAGACTAGCAACAAAACCACAACCGTTTGTCTAGTATTAAAAATAAATATCACTCATTATATATGGATAAGAAAATATTAAAACTTTATTCCTTGTACACTTTTATTTAATCACAGTACACATTATTTGCATTTACAATATTTGCTTGTCGTTCATATGCCCCAGTCTGTTTTGTTCACCTTTTCTAGTGGCTTTTTCTGCTAAACTTTAGTCCCTATTCTACCTTCACGTAGGTAATGAATTATTCAACCATTTAGTCAATAAAGGGGGTTTACTTGTTTTACAGTAAGATACTTATCTTTAATGTTCAAGTTTTAGAATTTGAACTTGGATTAGGCCATTTTCGTCAATTTTGTTCTTAGAGCTTTTGGAAAAACACTTGGGAAGTACCCTTACAAATTTATTTCTTATTTTGCCTAGCGAAGAAATTGTGTATAAGAAAATATTCTGGTTTTTACCTCAGTGGTCAAGAAAAGCGCTTACAGTGGATACTTTTCCTAACTCGATAAACATTTATTACCTAAATGTTGGCCTCCCTTTATCACCAGCCTACAATTTCAACTCTTTTGCTGTTAACTTTAACTTCATCTGTGACTTTCAATCATGCACGCATGATTATTGTGCACAGACCAATTAAATTGGACCGGCATGCTTGTGGTGCATGTTATGTGTTACTACGGTAGGCCTTTACATAAGTAGCCATAATCTCTGCAGATGGTGAGAAGCCCAGCTCAAACCAACTACCATAATATCGTCATTGGATCTATAGGTCTCAAGTAAGATCTCTTCATATTTTACATTTGTTAGAAGTGCACCTGCACATCGCTGGTTGTGGCTTCGCTGATTTACTGAAGTCTTGCATGAAGATATACACCTTTCAGTCTGAATCTACAAAAGGACCAAGACCAAGTAAGATTAATCCACATTTTGATTTCCTGAATAGTGCATCTACCTACACAGAGATTGCTTATTAGCCATTTTCCACGAGCCTTGCATTAAGTTTCGTATCGGATTATTGAGCTTTTAGTGTATGAACATTTGTTCTTAATTTCGAGAAATATTACTTGACATTTGAGACCTTGTACTTTCCGATTTAAATACAGAAAGCATTGGGCTCATAGAAAAACGAAAAACTAAAGATTGGGCTATTTATGTGCCCTAGTGCAAACGTGTGACGACTGATCCAATAAATCGAACTCTGTTTACTTTTGTCGCTTATGTGACCCAAAAATGTACTATTTATTTTTTCTGTGAATGATTTCAACGCTTTAGGGTTAATTTCACCATTGTGTTAAAGTTTAAACTATTAATTGAAGATTAAAATTACATTTTACATAAAAATGTCATTTAAAAAACACATTATTGTAATTTTTTAAAGATCTCGAATAGTTCTTATAAATTCCTAGTTCTTGATTTCCATTAGATTGCTGGTAATTGTCAAAAATTAGTTTTAAAATAATAATGAAAATATTGTACCAAAAAAATAATCTTAAATATATTTTAGGCTTTTCTTCTAATTGGAATTGCGGGGGCATGCATTTGAGCATTTCAGTTAACCTCAAAAACTGTCAAAATATGAACTGATATCATTTACATAAAATACAGTAGGTATATAGTTATCAGGTAGGCTCTGTAATTCTCTCCCTATGTTAATAATGAACCACTTTTCTACCTGAAAATCAGTCAATAAAGTTAGCTTCTAAAGCTAGTAGTGAAAAAATGATTATTATTCGTATTCGTAATTGTGTTATCCCCAAATATTGAAATCCTTAACAAAGCATTCTTATATTTATTTTGATACTAATTATTCTAGATATGCGAATTTAATGATATGAATTAACCAAGCTTTTTAATCTTGATAAATCTAAAATATTTTCATTTCATAAAGCAAGAAAATCTTAATTAGAAATTTATAATAAAAATTAGAAGTAGTAAATTAAAAATTAGTTTAATTGCTGCAAATGCAAAATTAATGAGTCACATACAAACAAAATCATGTGTTTTAAGAAGTTTTTCGCTTTCAACGATTGTTTTTTTATTTTCTTTTCAGGATTTATGGACGGAACTCTTGTTTTATTTCGCACGATTAAAGAAAAGTTTTGATTGTTTTGTCTTATTTGAAATAGTTGTTTAATCAGAAAATATATATAATGTTCGTTGTTGTAGCCAATAAAGATTCTACAAATAATATTTAGTTAATACAATTTTGTATTATTTATTTTACACCTCTAAAATTTTATGAGATGTGTGTTAAAAAATGCTATTGAAAATGTATATTTCTTATATTTTGTCAAAGTTAATTCAAAAGCCCGCCAATTTTCAAACTAAAATACCATTACAGCTTTATATATTACCGACTGAGTATTAGTTGCAAAAAACTATCCTATATGTCGCTGAAGGCAAACATGTTGCCAAATCTTTGTGTGGAATCTGCAGCTCTTAATTATCCTTTCTCCATGATATAGCCATCCAGTTTAATAGGAAGGTCGGTGCTGCAACGTGATATATAACGGTAACGATTTGATAAAAAATTAAGGCGTCATAAAATCTTAGTGCTGAATTTTTACTTATTAAAAATTTGTGGTCAATTATATTCAACGAATAAGCGATGATTGGAGTGACGCAAATTATTGTTTTTGTTTCCAATTTAAATAAAATGTACATTTTTCAATGATTTACTTAACTTTATAACTTTAAGCAATCATTGTTAATGATAACAGTATTCTTTGGACCCAATAAAAGACAATTTATTAGGATTCCAATGACGTAGTTGCTTGTTACAATAAAGTGGTTTAAATCTAATTGAAAAATTTGAAATAAATATTTTAAATAATTGGTTTCCTTTTGTTTTTATCCAATTTTTTCAGCTTCTGAATATAAATTGTTGTACAGCAAAATTAATATATATTTTTTTGAAATTTTTGGGTGAACAAGAAAAGAAAATAGATAAATGAAGGGAAATATTCGACATGTTAGGATTCATCCTCTGAAATTTTGCTAAAGTATTTTAAACTTATTAACGAACTTACCATTCAAAATCTTATGCTAGCTACCAAAGCAATCAGAGCAATTAAAACAATTCAACCAACAAAATATTAATTTAGACATTAATTATAATTATTTATAACTTAATTTTAATCTTGCATTTAGTTATATTAAAAATAACGTTCATTAAATATTTAACTTAATAAAAGTATATCTACAGTCGTGGACAAAGTATATTATTCTTCTTACATATTATATTGTTGTGCTTGTTGAATAATATACTACTTTTTGGTGTAACATCACATAATGAATGCTGTTAAATTGAAGTCGTAACAAAAATATTCTCTCCAGGACAAGCTCTATACATTGTAAGCCGACGTCATTAAAAATATTCAAAGACCCACATCGATGGCATCTTGTCAAATTTCATCTAAATTTTAAACATTGATTCACTACAGTACATATTTGAAAAAATTAGCGACATGTTCTGAAACTATTTCAAAAGTTCGTAGAAGTTCAATGCGTCATAGGGGATATTACTTTAAAAAATCTTTTAGATTACATTAAAAATAGATATATCTACGCAAAACATAAATTAAACTTTCGAAAAAAAAAATGTATCCCAGCAAAAAACCTAATCTTTATGATTAAAATGAAAACAAGTTATTCTATGAATTCTGTAGGTAAATTCGAAACTGGTATGTTGGTCTTTAACTATTCATGCATGATGTGTATTTTTAAATGCTGTTACGATCTATTTATAAAATAATTAGTTTTAAAAATTTGTGGTTCAAAGACGAAATTATCTTGCTATTTATATGAAGGATAGAAGCTATCACACGTCAAAAGCGACATTGATATGATTTAGCTTTGGTTTTATGTATATACCAACTAACATATTAAAACTGGTGTATTGTATAAAATGTCACAAATATAAGAAATATTTTCACTGATTTTGTTCTTTAAACAAATATTATTTTGATTTACATATGAAGTTAAAGCGACAGTTTAATTGTATTTAATTTTATTTCTAAATGAATTTAAAAAGGGTAAAAGATATAGAGATAAGAGTTGGTAGACAATAATTGCTGACGCCAGGCCAGTATTTACAAAGCAATTTTAAGAACGATAAACATAAAAGTTTAAACAGTGATACAGAAAGAAAATGTTTTTGTTAAGAAATCAAGCAATTAGTATCACAATCGCTTTGAAACCAACTCTAAAATCGATGTTAGAGGGAAAGCCCACTCACGCGACACGTCGCGCGCGACCTGCCGCATGCGATTTTTTAGGTGCGATTTTTAACAAACGACAAGCAGCGACACAGACGTTCAATATCAAAATAGAGGTGAAAGAAGTAGCAACGGTGTCGTTTTATTCTGTTCGTCGACGAAAAAAATTGAAACGACTTAGGTACTGGGTTCATCCATTATTTATAGACCCTTATGAAAAAAGCGCATATAATTTATTTTATAAGGATTTGCGTAAACACGAAGACAGGTTCTTTAAATATTGCAGAATGTTAGCGCAGATTCCCGAACAAATATTTTTGTCGCTATTTGATTTCAATCAACTGTTCAATATTTGAGATAGGTCTTGAATATCGGATATAAATTCATTTATATTAATACAACTATCGGACATTTTTTCAATGGAACTGTCGAAAAGGTAACAGGAAACTCCAACTCTCAACTGGCGTTTCGCACGCGACATGACGTGTGTATGAGTGATGCTCCATATGTATCCATGATAACGTTGGCCGCGTGCGGCAGGAAAATCGCGGGTTTGTCATTTCTAATTTTCAGTCGCGTGCGACCACGCGACTGAACCGCGTTAATGGGCTTTGAGTCATTTAAAAACATCTAAAGTACTGTCGCGCGCGATGCCTCGCGATCAGTCGCGCGTGACGTGTCGCATGAGTGGGCTTTCCCTCTTATAACGATGAAAATGGTAAAAATACGCGACAATACCTTTTATACCTCTTTTATTGATAAGTTTAGTTCATGAATGCTTTGATAAATTGAAGAACAATGATTCCAACATAAAACTTCCGATTATAAATTAAAATTTGTAAATTTATAATAAATTTTCCTTACATTTTTTATACATTTCTATTTTCTCATCCTTTTCTCCCTTTTATTTTCTTTTTCCGTCTATTAAATAAAGGTTATTATTTATTTGCTTATATCCACAATAAATGTTTTAATTTATTTACATCATTGGTTTTTATGACCCCACGTTGATAGTCGAAGACGACAATTGCTATACTTTTATGTAAATTAATTAATTTAATTAATTGTATCCTTTTTTTAATAATCATATATATGAGCTCATTTTGTACATAAATGACTTTTCTATAGTTTCATATTAACACAATTTACAGGGTGTTGTAGATTTAAACAGACACAGGTTAATGGGAGGCAGAGTACACTTAGCTGAGTTCAAAACATCCCCATACTTTAACCTTACTCGTTTCTGAGATATAGGGTGTTTTATGATTTTTTGTCAAACCCAAAGTCGACCATTTTGTTTGAACGGCTAAAGATATATTTTCTACAAACGTTACACTCTCTTATAATAATTAAAGCCATATTTTAATTTTAAAAAATTCCAGGACCGGACTCTTTTTTTATATTGCTCTTCTTAGCTAGAATATTACCCTATGTATCAGATAATAAATGTTACTGCACATTTAAATAGTACATGGATCAATAAATAAAATAATATAATAATATTTAATGACACCATCTTGACTTTATTACAGTACATTTTTATAATGGTGACTACAATATTATAAATGAGTATTTATAATATTAAAATCAAATATTTTACTCTGTACTTTTAAAACTCTACATAAATTAGGTAATAATTTCATTTATTTTTAACTACAGCATTTTCCATTAGAAAAGTGAACATCTACACAGGACCGGGCTCACTTTATTTAATAAAGTAATAGAGCAAACTAACAGAAACAAATAATTAATTAAAACTAACAAACGTTTTAACAGGTTTTTCACTGATTTATTAATTTTTTTCAATAACTGTGCTTGGATAAGTTCTTCATACACTTGTTTCTGGTACCCAGGTACTGCTTATTCATTACTAATTCTTACACTAACACAAGGATGACTTCGAATCACCTCATTTATTTACTCTCTTCACTTTTATCTTGGTAATTATATTTGGAATTAAAAATGAAATAAAACTTAAACGAACTAAAACTCTAATAAAATCAAATTTAAAAGTTCAAAAAACTGGGTATATTATAAACGAGCTGAAAACTCAATTTAGTCAACTGTCAATGTGCGCCAAATTACACCATCACTCATTCTGTCCTAAACATGAATAATGTAAAATTGTATATTACCGGTAGACTTGTATCAAATAATATCATCTATTTCATGTATATTATTTTGAGCTTAATTACTTTTGTTCATAAGTGTAAGTTTCTAAAGGTATGAAAATAATTATTTTAGGATGCCGTTTGTTCTAAACACAATACCAAGAATAAAGGCTTCATGCAACTTAAAATACAACTAACAAATATAATGACATTAACAAAATAATAATAAGACAATAACTTACAAAGTACACAGTAACGACATAGTAACTAGCACATCATTCTACCCTAGTGGGAAAAGCAAGCATAGTCATCGGGATATTGCGGTGGTTTCCTACTCCTAGCTGAGCGACGTGTGGGAACTATTTCAGAAGATTCTGAAGGCAATGTAGAGTCTTGCACTGGATTTAAGGATTGATTTCGCGAAACTTCGACAACCGTAGTATCTCTTGTAGAAGGATTTATATCTAATTCTTCAGTAGCTTCTTCGGCCAAAGAAATATATTCTCTTGGAGCTAGATGCCTATTAGACACTGTTGTTTCAGTTCCGTCTTTAAGCCGCACATGAGAGTAGTCAGGGTTAGCCTGAATTAGTTCGACTTTATCCACTAGAGGATCGTATTTCGAAGACCGTGCCAGGCGACTGCAACCACATAGGAAGTGATTCGTCATTGGTAGATTTTCGAGCATGGGTGAACATTCGATCGTGGGGAGTCGAATTTGTAGCTGTACATAGCAATGAGCGAATTGAATGTAATGCTTCTTGAAGTACTATTTCCCAATTATTAATGTAATCGACATCACTGATAGCGGTACCATTAAATAGAGTTGCTGAGTTAGCCCGTCGGTGATTTACAGAATCGTCACGGAGCGGCTCAACAAAGAAACGTGGCAGAGAAGCTTTGGCATTCCTACTGTTAAATTCGTTAGTCGGTATCATTATATTTTTAGTTTCGTAAATATATGTTTTAAACTAAATATCGTATATTTTCATCATACTTGGATTATTATTGTTTCTAATATTAATATTTAGTTTTTTATCTTTGAGGAACAACTCTATGGTTTACCAAAGAGTACCATTTAATCGCTCTATTTGAGAATTTCCCTGAGTATTGCACGGAGTAGTTCTGCTTGAAGCAATATTGAGCGACACTAAAAAATATTTGAGCTCATTTGACATGAAGGAACTTCTTCTATCAGAAGAAACATAGGATAGAAATCCAAAGACATAGAAAAGATTAAGTAAGTGTTTTTTTATCATACTGGCTTTTAGATCTGAACAAGAAAACGCAAATGGAAAACGTGAATATTCGTCTATAATTGTAAGTAGATAGCGGTTATTAGAATTTGAGGGGAGGGGTTCTTTAAAATCTAAGCCATATTCGAGCGGTCTCTTTGGTTTAAAAATATTTTCGATAACTTTTAGAACTAGTTTTGATAACACGTCATAGATTATGAAAGGACTCAAATAAATGATTTTAAAACGGTGACGTCACTTACAGTTAAAATTTGTCAATTTCAAGTCCGTAGGAATCACACGTGAGTGTTTTGTGGATCCCTAGCCTTACTCCATAGATCTGTACTAAAAAATAATGTTAACGAGACACCCAAATTTTTATAAAAGGTAAATCATATCATATTTAGTATCTGCCTTTAACAAGTTATTTAGAAAGACAACTGAACCGAATAACTTATCTATTTTTCTCCCTTTAACTAAATATTTTTTATATTAATTTTATTGCTGTTTATGCTTTGCTATATGATGCTTAATAATTACTTTTGTTTGACATTAACGACACTTCTATTTCTTTGAACCGTTCTCGAGAAGACGTTTCAAAAACAGATGCAATCTATTCAAGGCGACGTCATTGTTTGGTCATCCGAATGGGAATAGTTCAAACCATTTCTAAACCACATGAAATATATTTAAACCAGTCGATCGCTCGAATATGGCTCTAAATTTAGTATTTCGAAAGGAGCAGTAGCCTTAATAAGGCGCCCTTGATCTCTGTAAAATCTTGGTTTCACTGCCTGACATAAAGGACATGCATTCGTAATTCGTTTAATTTATTCAATAGAAAAAGGTAAATTTTTGGAACGCACCCAGTGCGTCATTCGTACCACTCCAGGATGACAAAGTGATCTATGTAGCTCATATAGCTTATTTTCAGAGTTCATACTCATATAAGTTCGAGTGAGAGCATCGCAAGTTACATTTAATTTTCCTGGCCTATAGATAATATCATACTTAAAGCAGGAAAGTTCCAGTCGTCATCTTTCGATCTTTTCATTATTAATTTTACTAGTATGTTTAGAACTGAACATAAATGATACAGATTTTTGATCAGTTATCAATTTGAAATGCTTTGCAATCAAATAATGACGCCATTTTCGTAATGATTCCACTATACGTGAACTTCCTTTTCAATTGCAGAGAATTTACGTTCAGCCTCTAACAGAGACCTACAGAAGAAGGCAACTGGACTTCCTGCTTGAGAGAGAGAGAGAGAGTAGCAGCTATGCTATGTTCGGACGCAGAAGGGAATTGCATTACCAATAGGTATTACAGCTCATCGAGTAATAGCTAATTTCAGTTGCTCAAAGGCATTAACTGCATTATTGTCAAGTGGAAAATATTTACACTGTAGGGGTATTTGGATTTTTCTGGAGATTATTTGGAATCCACTTGGCGTAGTGTGCAAACATCCCGACAGCGCGTCACAAAGAGGCAGCGTCAGAAGGTAGAGGTAGCTCCAGCATCGGACGCATCCTATCTTCGTCTGATTTTAATATATTATTTTTAGTGCTATAACCAAGTAACTTAATGGAATCTCTTAAAAAGTGACATTTATTCTTATTTAGTGTAAGGTGATACTTATCAGCAGCTCCAAGAAAGTTTTGTAAGTTATTATCATGACAAGTCTGATCTTTACCGCATATTGTAACGTCATCCAGGTACGCAAAAGTTGCTTTCAACTTTCCTTCTTTGATTATATAATCAATAGTTCTCTGAAATTCCGAGACACCATTTGTTACTCCAAATGGAATACGTGTGAATTGATACAAATTCCCAGCTGCTTCAAACGCAGTAAAGGGTTTGTCTTTGGGATCAGTAGCTACCTAATGATAGGCACTCTTGAAGTCTATAGTACTGAATACAGAATATGTCGCTAATTTTGCAACAATCGACTCCAGGTTAGGTAGAGGATAAGCATCCAAATCGGTAAATTTGTTGATCGTTTGCGAGTAATCAATCAACATTCTCTTCTTATGGTGTTCGCTGTTTATTACAAGCACTTGGACGCACCATGCTGAATGACTTTCCTCGATAATACCATCTATGAACAATTATTCAACCTCTGTTTTAATAAAATCAAGATCTTCTTGCTAATAGTTTCTTGATTTTATTGCTATCGGTTTACACAATGGAGATAAATTTTGGTAAAGAGAGACAGGAGATACAGAAGCTTAAACAACACTATAGATACGGAGAGTATTCTTAGGTCCACCAAAAGTGAGTTCAAGTAAAGAATGGTTTGTAAGAAAATCGTGATCAAGAATTACCTGACTACATAGATTAGTTACACAATATAACCTAATGTTGTGATAAAGGTTCTCTTCTAATTTCATATCTGCGATACAGTATTCTTCTACAAAGACGACATGCTTTAAAGAGGCTAGATTTATAGCATGGTGACAAGAGATTCTCTTAAGATCGGCAATTGAGTTACAAAAGTTGTTATAAACAAAGCTTAATGAACTACCCGTATCGATCAGAGCTTTTGATTTAGAGTTTATCAAAAAAAATGTGTATTGTAGCTTTACGTAGACAAGAATAAGCTGCTACAGCAAAATTAATGGTTGCCAGTTTTCCGTTATTTGGGGAGATAGCATTTAGACAGTCTTTCTTACTTCGACAAACATTTGCAAAATGACCTTTTTTTGAACACAATTGGCAATTAGTATTGAGAGCCGGACAACTAGTTCGTTGATCTACTTTACCTCCACAGAAGAAGCACTTCTTTTAGCATTAAGAGATAATCCAGGTTCATAACATGCCAAATTTTCCTCAGCCATTTTAATAGTTCTCGTTAGAGTGAAAGCTTCTTCGAGATCTAAAGTAATATGCTGCAATATTCGTTGTCTTATTTTCTGAGACCGCAGACCAGCAATGAACGCATCTCTTATATGATCATTAGCATTTTTCTCAGCAGTTACGATTTTGAAGTTGCAGTCTTTGCTAAATGCTTCAATACTTGAATATATTGGTCTAGTTTTTTATCACCAGCTTGTTTCCTGGAGGACAAGGCATAGCGGGTATAGAGTTCGCTTTTGGGCTTGATATATAAATTTTGCAGAATATCCAAAACATTTCTTAGACTTTTACTATCGCTGATAAATGGATAAATGTTTGGTGAAATATAATTTACTAGTAACTGTAGTATAGTTTGCTCTACCATCGCAGGTTGGCCCTTCGATGCTTCCGATACTTGCGTTACAGCAGATAGAAAATTTTCAAAGGTGCTCTTCCAGTAGAGCCATTGAAGTCCAGCATTGTTAGAGGAAGGATCTACATCCAATCTTTCTGGGCGTATTTGTCTATATGTTAAATTTAAGTGAATAAATTGTTCTAAAAACAATACCAAGAATAAAGGCTTTTTTCAACTTAAAATACAACTGACAAATATAATGACATTAACAAAATAATGATAAGACAATAACTTACAAACTACAAGGTAACGATATAGTAACTAGCACATTACCGTTTCAATTTAGTAATGAAGAATATGCAGACATTCTTTTTGTGTTCGGTTTTTGTAACAGAAACGGTATAGCAGCAGTAAGAGAATATCGCAGACGCTTTCCTAATCGCCGTTAACCAAATTTTAAGAATTCAGTAAGCAACATGGAAAGTTTTCAATTACAGTTAAACATGAATATATTTCAAAACATAATCTTCAGCAAGAAGACAAATAGTTCGAAATAATCCTTCTATAAGTGTAAGAAGAATTAGTAATAAATTAGCAGTACCAATAACAAGTACCAGTAAAAAGTACAGCGACTTGAACACGGAGAAGACGTACCCCGTTTATATTTTTGTAGGTAGACTTTAACCCACAGAAAAGGACAACATCGAGAATTTTATTTACTGATGAATCCAAATTTACACGTGCTGCGATTAATAATACTAGGAATGGTCATATTTGGTCAATTAAAAATCCTCAAACTGTATTACAAAAACATTTCCAATACAGATTTTCTATAAATATATGGTGTGGTATTTATAAAAATCATTTAATGTCTTCTTGTTTTTGAAGTTTATTTAAATTTCGTTTAATTTGTTAAAAGGGATTAATACCAGAGGAATGTGGTTTCAACACGATGGTGCTGGACCTCATTTTCCAATACTGGTCAGAGACCGATTAAATCAACGTTTCTCAAATAGATGGATAGGTCAAAGCGGTGCCATTAATTTGCCACCAAGCTATCTGGATTATTTTTTATGGGGCTACCTTAAATTAGAGGTATACCACGAAGAAATGAATATCCGAGCACGGTTATTGAATAAAATTTATAATGTATGTAACAACATTAAAAATAAACCGAAAATAATTACCAAATCAGTGAAAAACCTGTTTAAACATTTGCAAAGATTTATTAACGTTCATGGTGTTCACTTTAAAAATCTACTTTAATTTTAATTAATTAATTATTTGTTTCTGTTAGTTTGTTCTGTTAGTTTATTAAAAAAGGTGTGCCCGGTCCTGTGCAGATGTTCAATTTCTTATTGTAAAATGCAGTAGTTAAAAATAAATATGGATGATACTTAATTTGTGTAGAGTTTTAAAAATATGGAGTAAATTTTTGATTTCGATCTTGTAAATACTGATTTATAATATTGCAGACGCCATTACAAAAATTTAGTGTAAGAAAGTCATGATGGTGCCATTAAATATTATTACATTATTTTATTTACTGATCCTTGTACTATTTAAATGTCCAGTAACTGGGTGATATTCTAGCTAAGAAGAGTAATATTAAAAAAATAGTCCGGTCCTGGAATTTTTTTAAATTATCTCAGAAACGAGTAAGATTAAACGCTAAGTATGAAGATGTTTTGAACTTAGCTAAGTATACTCTACCTCCCATTAACCTGTGTCCATTTAAATCTGAAACACCCTGTATATGACATGCTACATTGTAAAAACTATGTCAAGCAGATGATGTTAGACTTTTAAGCTAGATGAGAAACTATCATTTTTTATTTGAGAAATATGCTATTATACTACAACTATCAGTAGCCATAGTGTGCATAATATATTCATTAAATAAGAACGGTATAGTCCAAACGAATCTTTTATACTCAGATAAGAATCTTTTATTTTTACTTATGTCAAGAAGATCGTTTATTTGTACAAAATTGGCTTAGAATTTCTTATCCCAGCAATATTTTAGAATTTGGCAGCTGCGTCAAAATGTCAACGACCGAATTTAAACCACGAAAAAAAAACAGATTTCATTTCCTTGTTTCCTTTACCCAATCGAAATATCGAAACATTTATTTTAATACATCAAATCCTGATAAATTGTTTAACTTGCAAGGAAATTTATGTGTTTTATATTCAAGCGAAACGCACAATGAATGTGGCTAAATGTTATTTTTGGGAATGATTTCATCAATAGAAAAACAACCGCGTTGCATTTCCGGATACTTAGGAATTTTTGATTTGGACATCGTCTCGATAAGATTTATTTAAACTTCAAATTATCTGTTATTGAAATCTTGAAATCCTAATAAATTGTCTGTATACTGGTAAAACTCGTAAACTACCAAAAATAGCCTAAAAATAGATGTCTTGAGATACATCGATACACTTGCACATTGAATACCCGAAAAATTAATTGGTTTTAAAACTTTCTACTGCAAAAAAGTTAGATTTTTTTAACTAGAAACAGGATGAATAGGCCTTTGTACCACAATTTTTTTTGTGCGCATGCGTCAGTATCAGCCATCTTTTTCGTACTGTTTTTTGTAAACAAGCATGTTAAAAAGTTGACGTGAAAAAAATTATAATCGATAAATCGATGTGTTTAAAATGAGAATTACGAGTAAAAAAATGTGGTTGAAGTGACAAAGGTTTTCGATCGATTGATAGATGATGTTACTAAAGATACTTATATTTGTTCACTACATTTCCATGAAGAAAGTGGTTCAACAGAAGAAAATCTTTGGTATTATACAATATTTTTTAATATTAAATACTACTTCGGTATACACAGTAATATTATTAAAAACGTCATGTTGATCCTTAAAATTTTAAATAATTTATCTTAATAATTATACAAGTGATTAACTTTCATGTTAAAGTGATTTTGCAATTATTAAAAGTTGGTTGGCATAATTCATTAGGATAGAGTTATAATTATTATTTGATTTCATTAATTTCTTACACAGTTAATATGTATTGAAACCTAACCTCACAATTACCACTTTTTTCCTTGTTCCGAACGTCCACGTCACTTCAAGAACCTTTTTAATTGCTCACAACTATGTGCTTCCACAGATTTATAAAAATGTAAATCACCATCAACGATTTTTTCTAATGATTAATTTGTATGTAGAGATAATATTGCTTTTCCAGCCATTGTTGATCAAAACAAGTACGAAACTTTTGAATTTGCGCTATTTCAACATGGTGGCTGCGCTTGCGCTCATTACATGATGAAAAGGCCTATAAATAGTTGTTAATCAAGGAAAGACCAGTTTTTCTCGCCTATTTTTCTACTAGTGCCTGAATCAAATGGTGAACCAAAATTACTTTGAATTTGAAAAATTTTAATGTTTCCTCTGTCTATCGTTTTAACATGAAGGAGAACTGAACCAAGAATTATTACCCTAAATTCTTACTTGAGTTCCATTGACTTAAAGAAGATTTATTTTTTAGTAAAGTTACCAATCATAGGATATATTTACACTCCTATTTAACATTCACTTGCCTGTCATTCAGGTAATTTACAAGCGTCACTGCATTGCCCGATAAAAAATGTCTCCCACTAAATAACTACGTCACAGGCATCATTTATTTCTTGTCCTCATGTCCACTGCTTATTGGTCATCCATATGTGGCAACCACTTTCATTGGTTAGCGATATAGGCGTTATGCACTTCCTAATTGGTCAACGTCAAGCGTGACACTTAAACCCGCTTAATGGCTGGTCTTTTTGCGTCAGAGCTTCAGTCCCTCTCAAAAAAACCACATCACATCGTTATGTGATGTTAAAAAGGCGACGCTTTGTCCGCCATCATCCAACACAACATATACATCATAAAGTAGCTTAAGTAAAAAATTTCCAATATAAAAACTGTAAATAATGTAAAAAGTATGCAGTTTTTTAGTGCACATTGTAAAAACAACCGCGTTGCATTTCCGGATTGTTAGGAATTTTTGATTTGAACAACGTTTCGATAATGTTTATTTAAATTTCAAAATATCTGTTATTGAAATATTGGAATCCTAATAAATTGTCTGTATGCTAGCAAAACTCGTTAACTACCAAAAATAGCCCAAAAATAGATATGTCTTCAGATACCTCAATACTCGAAAAAATATATGTTTTCTAAATTTCCTAAATTTCCTAAATTTCCTAAATTTTTTAAATTTCCTAAATTTCCTAAATTTCCTAAATTTCCTAAATTTCCTAAATTTCCTAAATTTCCTAAATTTCCTAAATTTCCTAAATTTCCTAAATTTCCTAAATTTCCTAAATTTCCTAAATTTCCTAAATTTCCTAAATTTCCTAAATTTCCTAAATTTCCTAAATTTCCTAAATTTCCTAAATTTCCTAAATTTCCTAAATTTCCTAAATTTCCTAAATTTCCTAAATTTCCTAAATTTCCTAAATTTCCTAAATTTCCTAAATTTCCTAAATTTCCTAAATTTCCTAAATTTCCTAAATTTCCTAAATTTCCTAAATTTCCTAAATTTCCTAAATTTCCTAAATTTCCTAAATTTCCTAAATTTCCTAAATTTCCTAAATTTCCTAAATTTCCTAAATTTCCTAAATTTCCTAAATTTCCTAAATTTCCTAAATTTCCTAAATTTCCTAAATTTCCTAAATTTCCTAAATTTCCTAAATTTCCTAAATTTCCTAAATTTCCTAAATTTCCTAAATTTCCTAAATTTCCTAAATTTCCTAAATTTCCTAAATTTCCTAAATTTCCTAAATTTCCTAAATTTCCAAAATTTCTTAAATTTCTTAAATTTCCTAAATTTCCTAAATTTCCTAAATTTTCTAAATTTTCTAAATTTCCTAAATTTCCTAAATTTCCTAAATTTCCTAAATTTCCTAAATTTCCTAAATTTCCTAAATTTCCTAAATTTCCTAAATTTCCTAAATTTCCTAAATTTCCTAAATTTCCTAAATTTCCTAAATTTCCTAAATTTCCTAAATTTCCTAAATTTCCTAAATTTCCTAAATTTCCTAAATTTCCTAAATTTCCTAAATTTCCTAAATTTCCTAAATTTCCTAAATTTCCTAAATTTCCTAAATTTCCTAAATTTCCTAAATTTCCTAAATTTCCTAAATTTCCTAAATTTCCTAAATTTCCTAAATTTCCTAAATTTCCTAAATTTCCTAAATTTCCTAAATTTCCTAAATTTCCTAAATTTCCTAAATTTCCTAAATTTCCTAAATTTCCTAAATTTCCTAAATTTCCTAAATTTCCTAAATTTCCTAAATTTCCTAAATTTCCTAAATTTCCTAAATTTCCTAAATTTCCTAAATTTCCTAAATTTCCTAAATTTCCTAAATTTCCTAAATTTCCTAAATTTCCTAAATTTCCTAAATTTCCTAAATTTCCTAAATTTCCTAAATTTCCTAAATTTCCTAAATTTCCTAAATTTCCTAAATTTCCTAAATTTCCTAAATTTCCTAAATTTCCTAAATTTCCTAAATTTCCTAAATTTCCTAAATTTCCTAAATTTCCTAAATTTCCTAAATTTCCTAAATTTCCTAAATTTCCTAAATTTCCTAAATTTCCTAAATTTCCTAAATTTCCTAAATTTCCTAAATTTCCTAAATTTCCTAAATTTCCTAAATTTCCAAAATTTCCTAAATTTCCTAAATTTCCTAAATTTCCTAAATTTCCTAAATTTCCTAAATTTCCTAAATTTCCTAAATTTCCTAAATTTCCTAAATTTCCTAAATTTCCTAAATTTCTTAAATTTCCTAAATTTCCTAAATTTCCTAAATTTTCTAAATTTCCTAAATTTCCTAAATTTCCTAAATTTCCTAAATTTCCTAAATTTCCTAAATTTCCTAAATTTCCTAAATTTCCTAAATTTCCTAAATTTCCTAAATTTCCTAAATTTCCTAAATTTCCTAAATTTCCTAAATTTCCTAAATTTCCTAAATTTCCTAAATTTCCTAAATTTCCTAAATTTCCTAAATTTCCTAAATTTCCTAAATTTCCTAAATTTCCTAAATTTCCTAAATTTCCTAAATTTCCTAAATTTCCTAAATTTCCTAAATTTCCTAAATTTCCTAAATTTCCTAAATTTCCTAAATTTCCTAAATTTCCTAAATTTCCTAAATTTCCTAAATTTCCTAAATTTCCTAAATTTCTTAAATTTCTAAATTTCCTAAATTTCCTAAATTTCCTAAATTTTCTAAATTTCCTAAATTTTCCTAAATTTCCTAAATTTCCTAAATTTCCTAAATTTCCTAAATTTCCTAAATTTCCTAAATTTCCTAAATTTCCTAAATTTCCTAAATTTCCTAAATTTCCTAAATTTCCTAAATTTCCTAAATTTCCTAAATTTCCTAAATTTCCTAAATTTCCTAAATTTCCTAAATTTCCTAAATTTCCTAAATTTCCTAAATTTCCTAAATTTCCTAAATTTCCTAAATTTCCTAAATTTCCTAAATTTCCTAAATTTCCTAAATTTCCTAAATTTCCTAAATTTCCTAAATTTCCTAAATTTCCTAAATTTCCTAAATTTCCTAAATTTCCTAAATTTCCTAAATTTCCTAAATTTCCTAAATTTCCTAAATTTCCTAAATTTCCTAAATTTCCTAAATTTCCTAAATTTCCTAAATTTCCTAAATTTCCTAAATTTCCTAAATTTCCTAAATTTCCTAAATTTCCTAAATTTCCTAAATTTCCTAAATTTCCTAAATTTCCTAAATTTCCTAAATTTCCTAAATTTCCTAAATTTCCTAAATTTCCTAAATTTCCTAAATTTCTAAATTTCCTAAATTTCCTAAATTTCCTAAATTTCCTAAATTTCCTAAATTTCCTAAATTTCCTAAATTTCCTAAATTTCCTAAATTTCCTAAATTTCCTAAATTTCCTAAATTTCCTAAATTTCCTAAATTTCCTAAATTTCCTAAATTTCCTAAATTTCCTAAATTTCCTAAATTTCCTAAATTTCCTAAATTTCCTAAATTTCCTAAATTTCCTAAATTTCCTAAATTTCCTAAATTTCCTAAATTTCCTAAATTTCCTAAATTTCCTAAATTTCCTAAATTTCCTAAATTTCCTAAATTTCCTAAATTTCCTAAATTTCCTAAATTTCCTAAATTTCCTAAATTTCCTAAATTTCCTAAATTTCCTAAATTTCCTAAATTTCCTAAATTTCCTAAATTTCCTAAATTTCCTAAATTTCCTAAATTTCCTAAATTTCCTAAATTTCCTAAATTTCCTAAATTTCCTAAATTTCCTAAATTTCCTAAATTTCCTAAATTTCCTAAATTTCCTAAATTTCCTAAATTTCCTAAATTTCCTAAATTTCCTAAATTTCCTAAATTTCCTAAATTTCCTAAATTTCCTAAATTTCCTAAATTTCCTAAATTTCCTAAATTTCCTAAATTTCCTAAATTTCCTAAATTTCCTAAATTTCCTAAATTTCCTAAATTTCCTAAATTTCCTAAATTTCCTAAATTTCCTAAATTTCCTAAATTTCCTAAATTTCCTAAATTTCCTAAATTTCCTAAATTTCCTAAATTTCCTAAATTTCCTAAATTTCCTAAATTTCCTAAATTTCCTAAATTTCCTAAATTTCCTAAATTTCCTAAATTTCCTAAATTTCCTAAATTTCCTAAATTTCCTAAATTTCCTAAATTTCCTAAATTTCCTAAATTTCCTAAATTTCCTAAATTTCCAAAATTTCCTAAATTTCTTAAATTTCTTAAATTTCCTAAATTTCCTAAATTTCCTAAATTTCCTAAATTTTCTAAATTTTCTAAATTTTCTAAATTTCATAAATTTCCTAAATTTCCTAAATTTCCTAAATTTCCTAAATTTCCTAAATTTCCTAAATTTCCTAAATTTCCTAAATTTCCTAAATTTCCTAAATTTCCTAAATTTCCTAAATTTCCTAAATTTCCTAAATTTCCTAAATTTCCTAAATTTCCTAAATTTCCTAAATTTCCTAAATTTCCTAAATTTCCTAAATTTCCTAAATTTCCTAAATTTCCTAAATTTCCTAAATTTCCTAAATTTCCTAAATTTCCTAAATTTCCTAAATTTCCTAAATTTCCTAAATTTCCTAAATTTCCTAAATTTCCTAAATTTCCTAAATTTCCTAAATTTCCTAAATTTCCTAAATTTCCTAAATTTCCTAAATTTCCTAAATTTCCTAAATTTCCTAAATCTAAGTAAAGTACGTTTATTTTTGACAAAATCGAAAATTTTCATAAAGAAAAGTTGATTAGAATTGAATATTACATTTAAATATGCAATTACATCGATCTATCTGAAAAAACAGATTCTTATTTTTTATAAACTCTACACATTGATTGTAAATATCTGAAAACGTTATAAATTACGTTAGCTACTATAAACATGATACGCTTTCCTTTTGTTGATGTTTATGAAGAATTTAGCAAATTTCTTAATGAAAATTTTCGATTTTGTAAAAAAATAAACGTACTTTACTCTTGAGCAAAATTCATATTTTTTGACAAACCTCGTATACGGCTTGAAAAATTTGATATCTGATGACTGTATTTTAAGTTTTGGGTCATGCAGGACTGTTTATCAAGAATAACTTTTTTTCCTAAAATCAATAATAAAAATGTTTTCCATATGGTTCCAACTTAAGTAGACACACTGTATAAAATAAATTTTAAAAATCTTTAAAAATGGGCAGACTTACATGAGGCCACCCCTAAGGTACCCCCTTTCTAACAAACAAGAATCATAGAAGTCAGACAAGGTGGTAAAGAATTATCGCTGAATATACATAAAAAAAAAATATTCCGACGAATTGGGAACCCCCTTTTTTTTGAAGTAAGTTAAACAAAAAATATAAAGCGAATTGATGTTTTGTTTGAGCAATATACAGAAAATTCGAATAAAGATTTAACTCGTCGAAAAAGAGAATCTTTTAAATCAATTAATAGGACATCCCGTTTTTATAACAATGGAATTTATTCACTGAATATTTGATAAAAAACAGTTAACCAACTTGTTATTTAACAAACTTGCTGCTTATGGATTCCGTGATTCTAAGATACAATTTGTAACGGGTGGCGGATTTAATAACATTACAGACTTTAAATCCAATATTGACATTTGGATTTGGATCAGTCGACTTTTCTGCAGATTTGTTTAATAATATTAAAAAATTTGTAATAAAATGGATTCTTCAAAAGTGTCAGCAGCCTAGAGCCCCCAAATAGATGATTCCTTATGCGTCCATGTCTAAAGATCTTTGTATCAAACTTAGATTTGGTTACACTCTTTAAAACCAAAGATGAAAATGCCAGTTTTTGAAGGTTACACTATTTAATTTATTTTATATTATTAGAAGTATTAATGCTTATACGTTTGCCACGAACGTTGAACAAAATTCTTCCGATTTAGTACATAGAAATTAAATATCACATTATAGCAGACAGTTTATTCACAAACAAGCACGAAGACTACTATACCAATTAATTAGAAATAGAACCTAGAGTTCCTCGAGGAACTGTTTTTAGACTCGTTATATACTTTATCTACACCATTGATTTGACAGTTTTTGAGCAGAAAGTTATACTATATATAATAAACAGAAGAACAGACTAGTAAAGCTTCAGACTGGACCTTAAAAATAAAATCAATCTTTCAGTTCCGTTAAGAACAAAAACACAGCTAGATGAAGAAGTAGAACTACTTGTGTCCAACATACACCAAGCAGCATGGGATAATACGCCACCTATTATGCAGCAAACAACAGGAAATAACTATCCTAAAGAAATAAGGGACCTAATCTCTGCAAAAAGAAAACTAAGGAGGAAATGGCATCAGACTAGAGCTCCATCAGATAAAACCAAACTTAACAATGCCATCCAGCAGTTAAAAAGAAAGATAAAACAAATCAAAAATAAATCTATTTGTGAGTACCTTAGTGAGTTGACAAACGATAAATCCATTGATTATTCTCTATGCAAAGTCACAAAGCAATTAAAAAGGCCCAGTGTGCAGAATGTTCCAATCAGGAATACAGATGGTAGCTGGGCTAGAAATAATATACAAAAAGTCAATAGATTCGCAGAACACTTAGAAAACACCTTCAAACCAAATAAAAGAGAAGAATTACCAAACAGGAGCGGCACTCCGTAACTAAAAATATGAGAAAGGCAAGAGATCTTTTTTTCTATCCTGACTTCTTTTGACGTTTTTCTACTCTGTAACTCTCTTCGATTACTTACGATTGAACCGAACATGTACGATTGTTACTGGGAAAAAGATCGCTAAGACCTCGTCGCTTAAAAATATGTCTCGCTTTAATGTAGGAAGGGGTATAATTCTTACTTTGTTTACATTAAGAACTTGATTTGGCAGTTTTTTATGTGGATTGTCGGTTTGTAATTAATCATATTTTTGTTAATTATTTTGGGTTTCTTGCATCACATGTCTTATGACAGGCTTCATCTGTTAAAATATAACTATTATTATTATTATTATTATTATTATTATTATTATTATTATTATTATTATTATTATTATTATTATTATTATTATTATTATTATTAAATAGAAAGTCAAATTACTGGTATAATCTGAAATCACTACTTTTATATTCTCCACTTACCTTTAAACACAGGGTTTGCTTTGGATTAGCGGTAAATAAAAATATTAAAAAGCAGTCGAAAATGAACTTTGATCCAGAATAATCAATGGAGTAATATACTATTTTAAGAAACTCCACGTTCAAAACATCCAAATTTATTTAAAAAATTGGGTTAGTTAAAATAATTTCTTTTTTTATTTAATGTGTCAAATAGAAGTCAAGCCAACAGTTTTAGAACGAGTAGTTCGTTGTTTTAGAAATTTCTCTTCGCGACGGAAATTCCCGATTCACACCGAATTAAATAAAGAAATTGCTACAGAGTACAAATTTCGATAAGGAAAAAAAGAGAGGAGATTTTTTCTCTTCCCTTTCTCTTTCATTCTCTTCATTGCAATTTGATACAGAGTGCCACTCCTGGGCTCCTCTAAAGAGAGATGTCTCAATTATCAGACCAACCTCTCCAAAGGAAATTACAGAAGATATAAAAACAAATATTAATCCTAAAAAAGCTCCTGGCTATGATTACAGAACAAATCTTAAAACACTTTCCTAGGAAAGCCATAATTAAATCCCTTATGCTAACTCGGCAAAATATCTAGGTATTACATTAGATGCAAGACTTCGCTGGAAAGTCCATGTTAAAAAGAAAAGGCAAAAGTAAGATATAAAATTCAATAAAATGTACTGGTTACTTGGTAGACATTCCAGCCTATCTACACATAACAAAATTCTATTATATAAACAAGTTCTCAAACCAATTTGGACCTATGGCATTCAGCTCTGGTGTTGTGCCAGCTACAGTAATATTCTAATAATCCAGAGATTCCAGAACAATGTATTGAGGAACATTGTCGATGCTCCTTGGTACATTAGAAACAGCGACCTTCATCGAGACCTTCAGATGGATACTGTTGGCCAGACTATCACCAGATTCGCTAGGCTCCACGAACATGTGAACGTTGAGGTCATCCAGGTTCTTGACAACACGAATCTGACAAGAAGACTCAAGAGAGTGAAACCTTTCGAGTTAGCCAAGTGATTGTGTTAATAACAAAGCAAAGCATTGTGCGGTTTAGTGTTACACGTTAGTTTAGTGTAATTATCAGACCCTAAGGTATATTAGCGAGTAAAACTCTAGTTTTTAAAATTGCAACCCTAGTTAAGTTAGTTTATACCAAAATTTTTTATTGATCAACTCTTGATCAGATTGTAATATCAATAAACGCCCCGTCTGGAGTGTTTTTTTATAAAAAAAAACAGGCCTACACAAATTTGGTACCCAAAAACTCACTGTGATCACAGCCAAGCTCGTTAATAGTATTCAAATGACATTTGAAACAAGAACATTGAAATAGTTAAAATTTTTCTTCATAACGTATATTTTTGAGTTGTGCCACTTTTGCCGGTCTTTAGCGAGATGATTCCTTACACTTCTAAAGAGCTTTTTTATCAAACTAAGATTTGGTTAAACTCTTTAAAACCAAAGTTGGAAATGCCAGTTTTTAAAGGTTACACAACTTAATTTATTTTATATTATTAAAAATATTAATGGTAATACTTTTGCCATGAACTTTGAACAAAATTCTTCCGATTTAGTATATAGAAGTTAAAATATCACATTATAGCAGACAAGCTATTCACAAACAAGCAGGAATACTACACTATACCAATTAATTAGAAATAAAACCTAGAGTTCCTCGAGGAATTGTTTTTAGACTCGTTATATACTTTATCTATTCCAGTGATTTGCCAACGAAACATCAAAACTAACTCTTATATCCTATGTTGGTATTACTGGTTTTTATTCTGTGACAAACGACAAAATCAATAACGGTCAAAAAAAACTTGCCTTTTGCTGTTCTCAAAACTAGAACATTGTACTGTTTTATTTCCCATTTCCCATTTCCCGGGTAATTTTAACAAAAGCTATACTATTATTTCTATTTACATTAATCCACTACAATTTATTTGGAAAAAATTCTATAATCAGATTTTCCAAACATTTTTTAGCTGGTTCAATATTGGTTTCCATAAAGTTGTTTACTAGTTTTTTATAAATAATTTACTCGTTGTTTTTGCTTATTTATTTGTGTATCAAAAGATGATTTCTTAAACGCATTTACACAACCTGAAAACTCAGAACAGCGTCCTTGAACTAAAACGCAATTTCGCAGTCTTGTTTACTGAAAATTTTAATGGATTTTATAATGTATCCCCAAAATTTCATCAATGAACGTATGGTTCGTTTAAAAACCGATTCGAAATATTTATTCAATCACCCACATAAACGTCATTTTTTTTCGCAACTGCTTCGTATAGAGAGCAATTCCACGTTGGAAGCCCACTAATTATACATGGGTATCCAAAAATATATAGGGTAAAAAAAGAGGTGAAAAAAACTAAATCGCAACAGTTTCTAAACTTTGTCCAAATGTATTGCTTTATAAAAATGTACTTTATTAAACATCGAGGTAAAAAGAAGTACGAATTGCGTAATCCGTAGTAGATGCGGAGGACAGAGGACATTTTGGTTCAAAGGAGGACTATCCTCCCGGCGGAAGGACGGTTGGCAACCCTAGTTGAAGGCATTGAAAACGGAAAGTTTACAAGAGTTACCCTCGATAATTTTTCAAAGCCTTTTGACTGTGTGTCACATGATAGTCTTCTCTGAGGTTAGAGAAACCGTTGCATCTTTTTAAATCATGTCTGTAATCGGTTGCAAAACGTATTGTATAATAAGAGCTGGTGTTTTTAAATACTTTCATTCAACAACGGAGTCATACATTAAATTCAGAGGATATAACTTCTATCACACTAACCATTTATTAAATGCAGCAAGAGGAGGAAGTGCATTAGCACCATTAACATTAATGGGAGCAAAATTACAATAGCTGAAATCTATTGCCCACCAAGATACAAACAGAAAAACAAAATGTACTCAAAAAACTAGGTAACTGTAATTGATGGAGATTACAACTCCAAAAACACCAACTGGGGTTTAAGATTAACCACAGTCAAAGGAAAAGAATTGCACCGAGCTGCATCAGAAATTGGTTGTACATAACAATCTTCTAAAAAAACCCACCTATTGGCCCACCAACCCAAATAAGATTCCAGACCTTTTGGATGTCTTTATTCTGAGGAAAATTTCACAAACTATATACAAGTAGAAGATAACTTTGATATGGATTCAGACCATTCTGCAGTAATCCTTACTCTAAGTGATAATGGTATTCAAAACGAAGCCAAACCGACCCTAGTAAATCGGAAAACTAATTGGGAAGGTTTTTAAGAGGATTTAACAAATACTATTCAACTGACCAAAACACTAAAAACGAAAAATCGGCTAGATAAAGAACTGGAAAGGTTTATAGGTAAAATCCAGCAAGCTGCATGGAAGAACACACGAAAAGTAAGAAGATTAACAGCTGGAAAAAACTATCCTATCGAGATAAGAGAACTGGTAGCAGAAATAAGAAAACTAAAAAAGAAATGGCAGATTACAAGATCACCAGAAGATAAAAATATATTAAATAGGGCTACCCAAAGACTGAGAAGAGAAGTCCTAAATGACAAAAAAGAATCCTTCAACAGATACCTAGTAGGGCTAACAGATGATAGAGAAACTGATTATTCGCTCTGGAAGACAATGAAAAATTCATGCAAACACCGTCCTCCTATCAAAATAGCAGAGAACAGATGAGCAAGAGACATTCAATAGGAAGCTGATATTTTCGTTGACCACTTTTAAAAGACGTTCTACTTAGATTAAAATCAAGACACTCCTAATGAGACGATTCATAATATAGAAAAAATTGAAATTAGGCTAGTTACTCCCAATGAAGTAACGAAAGAAATTCAGACAAACATCAACTCACAGAAAGCCCCAGGATATGACCTTATTACTGGAGAAATATTAAAAAACTACCACAGAAGGCCTCCGAATCATTGTTACCGATAATATCCAAGTTATTTGAAAAACTACTACTAAAACGACTAAAAGAACTAAAACCAATAATTAAAAATAAAAATCTAATCCCTTCGCACCAATAGATCAAGTACACAGGAGAGCCGATATCATCTAAAAAGCTTACGACGAAAATATATATGCTCAGCTATATTTCTTGACATAGCCCAAGCATTTGACAAGGTTTGGCACGCTGGCCTGATACAGAAATTAAAAAAATGCTCCCTAGACAATATGTCGATATTCTACAATCATATCTAACGAAAAGAATGTTTGGAGTAAAGCAAGATGAGGCATACTTCGAAATGAAAGAAATTAAAGCAACAGTAATGTGTTAAAATAACAAAATTTTCGGATAACACTGCAATATTGGCAGTTGACGGAACTAATACAGAGACCTCAGAAAAACTTCAAGAAACCTGTAACAGAATCAATCAATGGACAAAAAAGTGGAAAATAAAAATAAATCAAACTAAATCAGTGCATGTTGATTTTACTCTTCGACCAAATGAACAAAAACAAATTTTAATAAACAATGACGTTATTCCGCATCACGATTCGGCCAAATACCTGGGTATGAATCTAGATGTAAGACTTAAATGGAAAAATCACATAAAAAACAACGTAAAGAAATTCAAGTTAAATTCAAAAAAATGTATTGGCTCCTAGGAAGAAAATCCAAATTGTCAGTGTACAACAAACTGCTGATTTATAAACAAATCCTAAAACCAATCTGGATTTATGCCATACAGCTATGGGGATGTGCCAGCAAGAGTAATATCAACATGATACAAGTTTTCCAAAATAAAGTCCTATCGAAACGATTATCTTCATAGAGACCTGAAGATGCCAACAATCGAATAAGAATTAAAGAGGTTTGCTGTGATAGATCAGGGTCGATTCCACTTTCACGTCAACGAAAAAGCGCTGCAATTACTGGACAACTCTACACTCAACAGAAGGCTCAAAAGAAAAAAGCAATTTGAGCTAGTGCAGTAAACGTTAATGTTAGTGCTAGTGTAAAACAGTGTAATAATTCGTCACGCCAACGTATGATGCTTTCCTATAGAAACAATTAAGACAGCCCAATGGGAACTTTTTAGATAAGTAATTAGTTTATAAGATTTTTAGATTAAAATTAGAGGTAAGTTAGAGTAGTAACAATACTCTAACAGAAAAAAAAAGTATTTCAGGCACAATTTTATCAAAATTATTACAAATACATTTTAAAACTTCTTAAAAGATACACACAGCACGCGGTGTCATTAAAATATAAGAACAACTAGGACTTGTACAACTTTTATATTATTTTCAAAGGTATTAAACTTGTGCAGATTTCTTTTCTATGAAATGAGCGACATCTATTATCAATTTGAGTAATTTTGAATCTTTAATCCATAAATTCGATATATTACTACAAGATGTAGCAAAAATCGCAATTTCAACAAAAATGGACTTATGCACTTTTCACACATACTTTGATTTTCTTTTACTATTCGGAGAATGGTCGCACTGCGCAGCTCTCTGAGTGCCTTTTAAAAGAAGATACAAAACTCCGCCATTTTGATCCCATATTACGTGTTGCCTACATCTTGGCGCAATATTTTTAATAGGTGCATTTTAATCATCCGCTTCTGCTTCGGAATTTTCGGCTTTCTTGTTTTAATCTGACAGGTTAAAACGACTAAACCGACAATTCCGAAAGCAAAAGCGGATGATTAAAACGCACCTGATATTTTGCTTGCTGCTGTTAGTTTCAGTGAATATTATTTTTGGAGTCACAGTTTATTGCTAAAGAATCAGTTAGCTCACTCGGACCAGTTGAAAGTATCAAAATAACATCCACTCCAGGGATACAAATTCAGGATTCGCAGAAGACTGCTGTTTTATTATAGGCAGTTGTCGTATATTGTATTATCCGAGTTGCGCAGTGTATAAACTGGAACATTGAGATCAAAAGTGCCGACGCATAGAGAGCGATCTGATTCTTTAGCTATAAACTGTGGCATAGGAATCAAAATGACCGCGCCCTATGTTGGGCGTGTCGGACCCATGGAGGTGTAATACTAACCTCATTGGTCGGACCTCTCTCTTGCACCGTATAGTAAAGAAAATCAAAGTATGTAGGTTCTTTCGTTCGTCCCACTGGTATAGTTGGGTGTAGTAATGAACTACACCAACCCACACCCATACCTTTCGTTTGGTCCGGTGTAAAACCCACTATACCTTCCTGTCGGCGATGTGGTGTACACTGGTGGATATTTTCTCCACCAGCTATTTAGCAGGAGTAAATTACACTCGACGATGTGTATAAGGAATAAGGAGGAAGTAAATTAGTGTAAATAAGGTGGTGTTACTGGTGTAATTTACACTGGTGGACACTGCACCAACAGCGAACGAAAGAACCTATTGATTATAATATTGTCAATAATTATTGTTCAATTGTTTGTATTTGGGAGTGTCCTGGATCCTGGATGAATAAATAGCAAGTATTTTGTAAATTATTGTTTATTGTATTGTCAACTTGGTCTTGTTCAAATGTGTTTTTAATTTTTAATTTGTTTACTTGATGTTGCTGATGATTGTAAGCTTATTTTGAATTTTTGTGGTGATTTTTTGTTAAAAAGTTAAAA
This sequence comes from Psylliodes chrysocephalus, assembly GCA_927349885.1. Classification (NCBI taxonomy): domain Eukaryota; kingdom Metazoa; phylum Arthropoda; class Insecta; order Coleoptera; family Chrysomelidae; genus Psylliodes; species Psylliodes chrysocephalus. Next base: position 27,669,440 of record OV651824.1, on the reverse strand, counting down.
TATGTCGTGTTGTAGTAACGGGGCTAGGAGAGTTCTAGCGCAAACCTTATGTGAATTAACATGGGAACTGATCCGGAACAGTACCGGATCAGTTCGGGATCAGTTCCAGATCAGTTCTGGCTCAGTTCCAGATCCGTTCGGGATCAGTTCTGCTGAGGTTAGGTCAGATTGGCAACAGTTAGCTGATGACGTCATAACGAGTGACCTTATTATTTGGACAAAAATTGGCAGAATAAACCTTAGCGATTTCCCATATTATTTCACACATATATGGTTTGCGCTAAAACTCTCCTATTTCCTTTACTGGTTGTTGTGTGCCAAATTGTTTTGTAAACACTCTGAAAAGACATCGTTTACCCAGACCCGATCCTAATAATGATTTATTTATTATTTGGGTATTGGTTGTTCGCAGTAATAATAAAGCAACACATCAAATTTGTAAAAACTGATTATTATGTGATAAACATTTTGAAGATAAGTTTAAAGTTTCTTGTACTCGCAGAGGTGTAACTGTTTTTTTATTTGTTCTAGTACAAACTTTTTTCAAGCCGTTTGGGGTGGCAGTATTGCACCGTGAAAGACAAACCAGCCTAGTCAGGGAAGTAATAGTTATTGTACTTTTTTTACGAATGCCTTACTTTCCCTGCTTTTTATACTGATTTAATTCAGATTGTTACTTATAATGTTTTTTTATTTGTTCTAGTACAAACTTTTTCAAGCCGTTTGGAGTGGCAATATTGCATCACTGAAGTCAAAACAGTCTAGTCAGGGAAGTAATAGCCACTGTACTTTTTGTATTCATGCTTCACTTTACCCGCTGCCTTACACATTTGATTTGTATATTGATTTAGTTCAGATTGTTACTTTTAATGTTTTTTTATTTATTCTGGTACAAACTTTCTTGAAGTCGTTTGAAATGACAGTATTGTATTGTGGAAGATAAAATAGCCTAGTCATGGAAGTAATACCTTTTTTATTCCTGCCTTACTTTCTGTGCTCCCTAACAGATTTGAAGGATGCAAGGAAAAAAGGGACCAAGTCACAATTACCAAAATGTTCAGGGAAGCAAATTTAATTTAAACTGACTAAATACAAACTTTTGATACTTTAAGGTAATTGATTACAACAAGATGTTACTTTGTATATATGCTGCCTAATTATGTTGTAGTTTATCACTAAAATATACAGTTGTAATTTTTTAAAGTACCAGACAAATAGTAGCTAAGGTCCTTGGACATAATTTTAAATGTACTGTTTTGCATTTGCTAACTTGGCTTATTACATAGAAACATACTGGTATTTTACAAAATAGAGCGGTATTAGTTCAATTTTGACTTAGTCCCTTTTTTCTTTCTGCAACCTTAATTTGCTTTATAAGTTTATTAATATTTATTTTTTGTTCCAGATAAAACTCTTCAACCGCTGTGGAAAATGAAACAACTTGACTTTCCAGCAATTTAACATGATAAATTTAATTCATAAATTAATTTTATTGGTCATGCTCTTGCATTTTTGTGTTTTAATAAAATATTTAAACTTGTAGTCAAGTCAGGATTGGTCCATACTGCTCATTTTTTGCTTTGTTGTAACAAATATAATTAGTATGAACAAATCTTAATTTGACTACCACTTTAAAGTGTAAATAGTGAATGATAATTTTGAATGTTCCCGCATGAGTAAAATGCACCTATTAAAAATATTGCGCCAAAATGTAGGCAACACATAATAAAGGTTCAAAATGGCGGAGTTTTCTACCTCCTTTTAAAAGGCACTCAGAAAGCTGCGCAGTGCGACCATTCTCTATATAGTAAAAGAAAATCAAAGTATGTGTTCTAGGCACTGTCTTGTGCGATCCGCTCGCCCTCGGTTTTTTGGAATTGCTCGGATAGCTACTTCCAATAGTTAATCGCTAGGCATTATTATACTCGAGCTATAATATTCCGAGTAGCAAATGCAGCCAAATTTTGTTGTGGTTTATTTTTTTATATTGATTAAGGGTTATTCTTGTAAATAGAAATATTAAAATGTAAATATTATATGTAGGGGTTACTAGAAATTGTTTGAGAGAATAAGAGGTATTATTAACACCCGTGCACCTGATAAAATATGATGGGCTAAATAGGTCAACATTAAAAGGCCATTCTTCGGTGCAAAAAGAAGGTTGATTGAGAGGGATGGGAAAGTGCTTCCTCTTTGATGAATGTCGCCGAGCCAAAAGTTTGTCGAATTTTATTTTTTTGTAAGGTGGATAAGTATTTGACAACTTGAGAACAAAGGTTTCGAATCCATTTCGTCGGTAAAGGATTTGTGTTTTATCCGGAATCCGAAACAACTTCCATAGGAAGGATTTAATTGGCGTTGAGGCCGGTCATCACGAGACTCGCCATTTTGTATGGTTGATCAAGGAAGCCGAGTCCACGGCTAGATGATTCTCATAGCCATCCTGTTGGGTCTGTTCATCCTCGAGGCCATAATTCGTACCTCTCTGTTGGTCGTTGGAGGTACCACCCCACCACTGTATGTCAGAGGCCTCATTGCCTCCTTTTGTGCCGTTCGAGTCACCCTATTGCAGTGGAGCATCGTCAGAGGCCTTCCCGCCTCTCTATTTATGGTCAGAGACATCTGGTTGCTGTCGAATTTCAGGAGTTCACAATCTCTCACCACTTCCACCACAAAGTTAAGTAGTGATAGTAAAGAAAGTTTTGATCTTGTTTCCCACCATGAAACCCTCCTTTCATGTACCCTTCGTACATATTGATAACATTTTACTATTAAAGGGGGATTTTCCTTAATTTTGGGTACCTACATACTCATGTTAATTTGCTCAATAAAAATATTTTATTGTTGATGGGGGCTTATTATTAGTTTTAAGATTTCGTAATTAAGTATAATGTTATATTATTTCTTCTCTAGGCTAAGTTCGAAATCATCAAGGTGCTGAGCTTGTATTTTGTTACGGATTAATTAAAATCCCCATAAATAGTTTAGTTCTCCACTTCAACGCCTTGATTGATCAAATTGATATTTGATTTCTTTTTGTTTTCTAGTTCTGACAAGATTTATTATGTCCAGAATATGACATAATATTGAATTGTATTTTGTATGATGTTCAGCGTTAACTATGTACTAATATATTGTTTTTGCAGATAGCAAACCTTGTATGCCCCCTTTTATTCGAACAAAATGGAGCCCTGATACAAGCGTAGTTATATATAAATAAATTTCCTCCATTAACAATAATAAACCTTTTATTTAATTAAAGTTAGAATGCAGCCTTGTCCAGAATCATAAAGCTGGAACTTTTGAGATGACAGTGCCACTTGCTTACTATAGTTCAAGGGGTCTTTTAGACGAACAATTATTAGTCTATCAGTTCTCAAAATATAATACATAACAGTTAATTAATGATTTTCATGATTAAAAGTTGTCTATCCTCATAATAACGAGGGATCCAGTGATTTGGATCAGCCCTTTAAATCACTGGCGCGATATAAATTACATAGTTCCCCATATCCTGAGCTAACAGATGTGTTTCCAAGGCATACGAGGGTAATAGATAACTTTTTTTTTGTGTTTGATCATTTTTGTTATATATAATAGTCTAAATAAAGAACCCCGATAACAATTTAACTGATTTATCGCTAGTTGAATCTTATTTTTAAAAAAAGAAATAATAAGTTGGATGTCGTCTGTGTAAAAATGGCTTGTTAAGTACCTTAGTGATTTGTAAAACTCAAAAGTATAGATAATAAAAAAGATGGGTCCTAAGGCAGAACCCTGGGGCACACCATTCTCAACTATCAGGTATTGCAACAATAGCCTGTGGTTTATGTTAGTTGACTTTATTCTTGCCTACGTTTGACACTGTTTTCGATTGTTCGAAACTTTAATCTCAATTTTTTTTTTGTTTGTAAGTTCTGTAAGTATCTTGTTCTTTTTTACCCGATAAAAAATTATATAATTATAAATATCATAGTTTAATAAGGCATTCTGTTCTAATATGTGGAGCTATTCAAGATAAATAAAAAATCTTACGAGTTACAAATGGGAGTAAAAAAACAGAAAAAGTAAACTTATATCCAAAAACTTCCAAATTTCCCATAATACTGTTTCCAGCCCATTAATCATTTAAAATAAAACGTAAAAAATTATCTTTACTAGTAAGACGACATTTTGTTTGCTTCAGACATGACTCTCGTTCACGCACTATAAATTACTGCCTATTTTCTTAACGTTATTTTTTATTTTGCATTCTAAAAATTTTGTTTGTCACAAAATTGATTAAGACGTCATGCAACACGGATTTGATAAATTTACCCGCAGATGTTTCGGTGCAATCGTACATTCGAAATCGGGAACAGGGTCAAACTAATAAAAATTTCATTCAATTATTTCCACTGTTTTTGGGACACACGAAAAGTTGTTTTTGTTATTTCGGCTGTAGAAACTACTACGAAATTTCTTGAGACAATTTTGGTAGGACAAAAATTCGAAAATAAAGAAAATGAAAGAAAAGAATTTGAAGACATTTGAAAAGTTTTTAAATTATTCGAATAAGTAATGCATGATCTAACACCCAAAATATATCAATTATACGAGTATTAATAAGTCATAAACCATATTATTTTTAAAAAATGTTATCAAGAAAAATTGTTTTCTCCACGACTATGTAATAATAGGTTAATTCTTAATATATTTCTGGTTTAAGTATGATATACATTCTTCCACTAGTTGAAGAATGTAATCATTCTTAAACTAGTGGAATAATAAAATCAACCAATCACAAACTACAAAATAATATAATATCATATTTATGTCCAATAGAAATTCACTAATACCTGATTATCAAAGGTGTGCTATGACTTACGTGAATTGACATAAACGTCAAAAATATGAATTAAACTGACCGTGTCTTAGATATTATTATTAGAATTATTACGAACTTTAAACAAAAAATCTGATGTGTCCAACACATGACTTTCCTATCTAGTTATTACAGGCTTTTTCCGGTTATTTTGTACAACCTATTGCAGCATCTCTATAAATGTTTAGAGGATAAACTAAATATATACATTGTCCACATCTACCGCGAAACATTTTTCTATATTCATTGAAAATGAAAAAAACTGAAAAATTTAAATTTAATACTTTTCCTACAATTTTTCCATTACGGTCCATTTTAAAAAAATCATGTTTAAACAAATATTCTAGAGATCGATATCGCAAACAACTTTTATTTCAACAATTTTCATAAAAATCAGAATTTTGCACATTTTGTCAAATTTTTCGAATACGGACCATTTCAGGAAATTTTTACATAAAGCAAAAATTATAGATAATAATATTAGAAGTAACTTTTATTTGAACAATTTTTTTCTCCAAACATAAATAACAGATATATTCCATAATATATAAAAACGGCCTCCCATAAAGTACCCCCCCAGATGTTCCGACTTTGTCCAAAATCTAATCATTTCACGTCAGGCCGAAATAAAACTTAAGTTTAAAATTTAATGTTTTTTTCTTTATCCGTTTTTGAGTTTTCTTCAAATTTCGAAATTTACACATTTTCTCAAATATCTCGAATACGGTCTATTTTAGAGAAATTATCTATAGGATAAAAATTATAGAGAATTATATTACAAACAACTTTTGTTTAAACAATTTTTATAAAAAAAAATATTTTTTTACATTTTGTCAAATTTCGCGAATACGGACCATTTTAGGAAAATTTTGTATATTACAAAAATTATAGATAATAAAATACGAAGTAACTTTCATTTGAAGAATTTTCTTCCCCAAACGTAAATAACAGATATATTCCATAAAATATAAAAATGACCACCTATAAAGTACCCCCCCAGATGTTCCGACTCTGCCCAAAATCTAATCAGCTCATTAGACGCTGGAAGAAAGCTTAAGTTTGAAATTTGGTGTTTTTCCGTGTATCGGTTCATGAGTTATGCGTTATACAGACACACACACACACACACACACACACACACACACACACACACACACACACACACACACACACACACACACGCGAAAATAGTCAAAACGGATTCAGGGGACCTCAAAACGTAAAAATCCGTCGAAAACTCGAGGTCGAAAAAAATCGTGATTCCTATACTTTCCTTATATCTGTATACAGATAGGAAAGTAAAAATAGATTCTGAAAACTTTGAAAGTGATAATGACATTAGATTTATTTCTAAACTTTTACCCAAAAAATCAGCAAAAATATATTTAACAGCGTACATAATATTTATGAAGTGGCGTATTGATAACAAAGCAAACTCCTTTTCAGAAAATATTCTACTGGCTTATTTTACAGAATTGTCGAAGAAATCCAGGCCTTTAACATTATGGAAAGAATATTCAATGTTAAAAAACACTCTTATTATAAATAATGATTTTAATATTAGTAATTATTCTAAATTAAATGCATTTCTCAAGCGCAAATCAACAGGATTCACTGCAAAAAAATCTAATACATTTACTCCAGAATAGATAAATAAATTTATAGAAAAAGCTCCAGATAATATTTATTTAGTAACAGGGGTAAGAAATTCCATGCAGAAATATTTTTATATAATTTATAGTAGGTATCTACCTACAGTCATAAGAACTAAAACTTAAATTTTTCAATTTGGGAAAATATTTTATTTTAATTGCTAATGAGTTTCATTTGATAGTTCGTAGAAAATGCAGAAAAGTTCTGACGTAAGATTCAAGTCCAATCCCGACGAATAATGTCAAATTTTTTATTATTCTTAATCCAATAATGCAACTACCATATTTATCCGGTAAAAAAATTCAACCTGTAGCTTGGTTGGTGTAGCGGTTAGCGTTCTGTACTGCCACGCAAACGATTCGGGTTCGATCCCGAGTGCGTTCGTCTTTAATTTTTTTAACACATATTTTGTTAACACATTCGCTGCTGACTAATATGCGTGTATGTTAGTCAGAAGCTGACGTGTCATTTTGTTAAATATGGTCTTTCAAGGTTTGTAATATTGCTAAAATTACATATTGTTACACAGGTTCTTGGTATCGCAATTTATTTCAACTCAACTTCAACAACTGATAACATTAACATGTAACGTCTATCATAAAACTGAAACTCTGACGTCAGGTCGTCGACTTATATAGCTTGCCTCGACCTTCTAGAACAATCCGGACTTTTCTTTGACAAGGAATGACATTTAGAGACATTTCTGGATTATTCTATCTTCTTTATTTACTCGTACCTTTACTTATGACGACCTCATCACGCTAAAGGATGCTGCGTAACATTGCTCCCTCCTCTCTAGTTATTCGCCCCGAATAACTTGATTACTGGGACCTGGCTGGAACCAATGGAGAGGTTCTGGACCATGGTATGGGGCTATCTTCCAACTGTAAACTACGTTGGATTTACCTCCCGCTGACAGTTGAATACGGCAGATCAGGTCGTTGATTTTCCTTAGGGACAGAGTAGGGGCCTCGCAAGTTCCGTTGCGATTTCTGACCTTAGATTATACAAACCTTAGATGGAACATAAGACACTGCGCATAATCCCATTTCGAAATTATTCACACCCACCAATCACAGTTGAGAACATCACATGTCAAAGCGTTGTCCATCCAAATTTAATGTCAACGAGAATTAATTTGGTTTTTTAGTGACTTAAATTTTGGAAATTAACGTTTAAAATGCCAAGATGTGTTGTAGAAAGCTTTATTTATAATAAAAGTGCGAAATGTGACGGAGATAAAAGAAACTTATATTTATTTCGGTGAGATTTAATTTTTAAAGATTCTGTCGACGTCCATATTTGTTGATTTGAAAATAAACAGAATCGGACTTGGTCATTGGTACATGTTATAAGTAGCAAATAAAGGTTATTTTTATAAACTGTTTACTATTTGTTGTTTCATGGTGAATCTGTTTTCAGGAAGTGAAAAGAGAAACATACAACCAAATACAAAAATATCAATTTCATTGCCAATTTATTCGTTTCAAACTTCACAATTGGTTTCAATAGTTTTTTCAAAACTATTTATTTAGTATTTCTCTATAACAGGATTACTCAAAGTGTGCTCCGTGGAGCCCTGGGGCCCCGCAAAGCCTTTTTGAGGAATCCGCGAAGAAAATCATAATAAAAAAAAACAGTACTATCGCCACAAAATGGAGTGACCTTGCTTGAGGAACTTTTTTTTTGAGAAGTAATTTTTTTAAGTCACTAAGAGGAAGGAGGATATGATTTTGCTTTAGGACTTTTATTTTATTTTTATGGATGAAATGGATTTGGGATAATTCTTGCAAGGAATCTTTGGAATTAATCAAAAATAAATTAACAACAAATTATGTTCTTATGCATTTTCAGCCTGAGTTGCCGATTAAATTAATCGTAGATGCATCAAATGTGGGAATAAGGGCCATATGTCATGTTTTTTAAAAAAATATTGAGAAATCTATAGCTTCTGCATCGCGTACCTTATCAAAGTCCGAACAAAAATATTCCCAAATTGAAAGAGAAGGCCTTGCAATAATTTTTGGCTTAAATAAATTTAATGAATATTCATATACACATTTATTTATCCTAGTTACAGATTACTTACCTCTGGTAACTATTTTTAACCCAGCTAAAGGTATACCCCAATTTTCAGCCAACAGACTACGTAGATGGGTAGTAATATTGTCAAATTACAATTATAAAATTGAATATGTAAAATCGGAGCATAATATGAAGCCAATTTTTTATCACGTTTACCTTGAAAGTCAAAATGAGAGTCAAATTGAAGAAAAAAAATTGAAAAATATTTTTTAAATTATGTGTTTAATGTGTTGAAGGCCCCGTCAAATATTTCGCTTTTCAAAAAGGTTCCGTCCCCAAAAAAGTTTGAGAAACACTGCTCTATAATAATATGGGATCTATCCATTTAATTACATTTTATTTTCTCTAATTTTGACATATAAAGTAATATATTTTATAAAGTAGAACATTATGCAACTGATTACGAAAAGTTGATTATGTCACCAGTTACGAAATGAAAATAAATAAAATTGCCTCTTTTTTGGTTTTTAAGTTGAAAAATCGAGAAATCGAGCAATCGAAAAATCGAAAAATCTAAAAATAAAAAAATCGAAAAATCCAAATATCGAAAAAAAGGCCGAGAATAGTGACATTTCACATTTAAAAATATGACATTACGTTTAACAACAAAAAAGAAAACAAAAAAAAAGCTTTAAATTGCGTTATATTTTTTAAATAATTGAACACCGTTATTGAAAACTGCCCAGAAATGTTGGGGGTAAAATTTTGACGTACTCCTTTAAGGATAATGGGTAAAAATGTTTTTTTTTTCAACATTCTCGCGGGTAATGTCAAAAATCAGATCGACAACACTGCACATGTTCCTTATTTTTATTATTATTGAAAAAAAAAAAACGTCGTAGGGCAATCAAATACAACAATTTTCTGAAATATTTGATTGGAAGTACCTACAAAAGAATGCTGGTGAATTATTTTTCAACACAATTTTATAAATAATCAAGACAAAATTAGAAAAAATCTTGTATGTAAACACGTTACCAAATGCCGTTTTGTTTAACTCGTTCATTTTGCAGGACCTCGCTCCGCTCGTCCCGCAAATATTTACTCGTTACACAAAATAAGGCATTTCGTAACTGGTTACATAAATAGCTATTAATTGACTTCCTAATATTTTAAATCATTGAACGGTATTTTCCGTAAATAATTAAATCATAAATAATTACCGGTATATAAGTACCAAAACATTTTTTTTTTCTTCGAAGAATAGGCTTATGTCAAATAAACTTAAAATATAACGAACGAAAAGGTAACCCATTTCTAATAAAATTTAATTATTTATTTTATTTTGGTGTGATCGTAGAAAAAATCTTATGTGTAATTCGGCAAAAAGTACTTTGGCTGTTTCGATAACTTTTTGTCTCAACAGCTATTTTGTTACAATAATTTTATAAACTTCTACTTAGGGTCGATTTCACCGTTTTGTTAAACGAAGTTTAAAATACTAAACGAAAATTAAAATGACATTTTTATATTAACAAAAATAAAGTTTAAATTACTAAATGGAGTTTAAAATGACATTTTTACATTAACAATGTCATTTTAATCTTCACTTAGTAATTTAAACTTCGTTTGACACAACGGTGGAATCGCCCCTTAGCTAGTTATATATTGATAAAGTGTTATTGCCCTCATCATAAATGAATCGTGCTGACAAATAAAGTCAAAAAAACGTGTTATAATTTTTCATCTTTACCTACCAAAATTAGGTACTACAATACAAATATTTAAGTCCGGCCCAGAACATCTCCCTACTCCTTCCACCCAGTTTTTCGGTTTTGGCAAAATTCGCGCAGTGACAAATGCTTCCTATGTTACCTCTACCCTTTCTAACCTCTCTGTTTCTGACAAAGTCCTCCCCGCTGCTTGGGACTGCACCGCCATACCTTGTCGCCCCTCTCAAAATGTGTATCTGTGGCACGTCGATTCTAGCTTCTGCTTTATTGGTGTGGGCTTTCAGTCGTTCCCGAGCGAATCCATAGACCTTTGTCCTGCCATTGCATACATCACATCTTTTACACCAATCCGCTACATCCCGTCGGCAATTGACCCAATAAAATATTTTTTCGAACTCGTACCAGTGTCCTTTTAGTATCAAAGTGGGTCCAGTAGCCTTTTATAGTTCTACTGTATTTGGCTATCTCTTGCCAAGTAGGTGTGAATTTATTTTTGAGCCATTCACGGATAATCTTTAAGTCATTGTCTTTCTTCTGTCCCTGTCTCAGACTTTCAAGGGTGATTTCTTCTTCGCCACCCTCTGGCTTGATAGTGGTTGTACGAAGGGTAACTTTATCAACTGGTTCCTCTTGTTCTCCGAGCCTCTTACTGTACTGGCATTCTCGTTTTAAACAGGGTCGCCTAAAGAGAATGTCTGCGTTGCTATACAGATGGCCTCTACAATGCTCTACTTCCTGATTATTGCTAGAAAATCGGCTCGGTTTGGGTGATTGGCTACTTCGGGACGCATAGCTTCTGTAACTATTTCTTATCGGACTTCGTGACGGGCTTCAGAAGATTGATCTTTGTTACTTTCCGGCCTCATTCCCTGATTCTCTATTTATAGAACGAGCTCTGCTTCTACAGGTTCTTTGAAGGTGCTCGATTCTTCCGCAATTGAAGCATCTTCTGTTCTTATTTTGGCTATTTCGTTGTACATTTTGCAGGATATTTAATATTTGCCAGAGGGTAGGTTGGGGAATAGCATTAGCATTGAGGTCTTCACTTTTCTGGCATTTAATTTCTCTCATTTTTGCGCGAGAAGATCTGGATATGAGTTTTACCGCTTCATATTCCTGGGCTGCAATCAGTTTCTCCTTCAGCGTCTTGTGATGTTGTACACGAAGGACTTGCTGCATTTCCACATCTTGTATTCCATCAATGAATGCCTCTATTCCGATTTTTTAATTCTGCCCATGTGTCTGCCTGATACATAATAGCGGTGTCATCGGCAAAGCTCATAATATTTTCCTGAGTTTTTTAAAACATTAAGCTATTTATGTAGAGTGTGAATAGCACTGGCCCAAGAACAGTTCCCTGTGGCACTCCAAACGAAACTGTTCTCGGGTTACTACTCTTTTCATCAATACTTACATATTGCACTCTGTTAGTTATGTAACTGTCCAACAAATTATATGCAATTCCCCTAATCCTATATTGCTCCAGTTTCTCTAACAATTTTTTATGGCACACTGTGTCAGAGGCTTTTGAGAGGTCAAGAAATACGCAAAAAGATGGCGTTTTGGAGTCAATTGCTTTATAAATAATAGATGTAAGTGAATATATTGCATCTTCCGTGGATTTTCCCTTCGTAAAACCATATTGATGTGGTGATAACACTTCATACATATTGAGGAACTTTAGTAGTCTCAATTTAATAATTCTTTCATAAATTTTGAAAAACACAGAGAGTAAAGAGACTGGTCTATAATTTTCTATTTTGTTTTTATCTCCATTCTTAAAAAGAGGTTTTATTATACCTATTTTTAATCAGTTTGGATATTCCTGTTCCCAAAAACTTTGATTAATGAGATGGGTAAGTGGTCGACCAATGTCTTCATTTATTTCTTTTATTGTTTCTGCCCTAATACTATCCCAACCTGGAGATTTGTTTGATTTTAAATTTTTATTAATTTTCTTTACTTCATTCTCATTGGTATCCACAAGATATATAGTACTTTCCACCCTGTTTATATCTTCCCTATAATTTTGAGGAACTTTCATTTTATTTGCATATTTTTCACCAAGGTCACTATAGTAGTTATTAAAGATATTTGTAATTTTCAATGGATCTGTTATTTTTTCCCCGTTCTCCCCTTGTACAGTTTCAATTTTTGTTTCAGGTATTTCTTTGTCGCATAATGTATTAACACACTTCCATAAAGAAGCTGTGTTTTTATTTATTATTGTATTAATATAATTATTTTTTAGATATTTTGACTAGATTTGTTATTTTATTTTTATAATTATTGTAAATAGATTTAAGTGCTAAATTAGTTGGGTCTTGTTTTATTTGTGAAAATATTTTATTCTTGCAGTTTATAGATTTTAATATACCTGTTGTAATCCAGGGTTTTCTTATTTTACGTTCATTGTTCTTCAATTTTACAGTTGTTGTGTTCTGTTGTATATATTTTTGTATTTCTTTAACAAATATTTCAGTGGCCAACTGAACAACATATTGTTGACCAGCTTTCGTTTCCTAAGTCCTTTTTTAAGTATTTATAATTAATGAAACTTTTATAATGTTGACTGTTTGATTTCTCGTTATTTTCTTTGGATTTTGAGGTAAAGGCTACTGCAATTGGAAAGTGATCTGTAATGTCAATTTCAAAAATAATTGATTTGATATTTGTAACACTACTGCCGATATTTTTTATGGAAAAATGATCTAGACAAGTATTACTTGCAGGTCTTGTGGTTTGATTAATGTAAGAAATGTAGCCATAAGAATTTAAAATATTTTTGTACTCTTCTATCTGTTCTGAATCATCTAGTAGGTTAATATTTATATCGCCTGTAATAATATGACAATTATCTGTTTTATATTTTTCCAAATAATTTAATAATTCAAAGTTAAACTGTTTGGGCAAACTTTTCGCAGAGTTATATATTGCTGTTAAATTTATGTGTTTGTTGTTTTCAGAAATCGACACCTTTATTATCTTAGAATCACCAACAATATAAGTCTCATAATTATAGTTTAGTTTTGATTTTATATATTCAACTAGTCCATAATTTCTATTTAGGTCACTTTCATTGTAAAGTAAGTCATATCCTTTGAAACAATAGTGGATTAAACAATTGAAAAGTTTCGGATAAAACTATTACATCATATTCAAAGTTAAACTGCGATAGAAATATACATAATTCATCAAAATGCTTTGGCAAGCTTCTTATGTTAAAATGAATGATTTTGAATGAGTCATTAAAAATATTGTTATCAAAATATTCACATTTAATTTTACTATGATCAATGTAAGTTGCCATTAGAGCATCATTTTGGTATTCTCTAATATAAGGATCCATACTCTTGTGCGAGATTGTAGAAAGAACTTTTTTTTTATAATTTAAAAATTTACAATAGACATACATACAAGAAATATCGTTGCTTAACTTTAATTTTAATAGTTTTTTGTACCTATCTGTTTTCAATGTAGTTAAGTAATTTATTTAACAATAAAAATCTTTTTACGTTTACTTAGTAACTTGATCTTTTATTTGTTATTCTTTGCCAAAATCCCGACTCTTGCCTCCACTATATAAAATTTTTAGATTTAGATAATAGTGGTGTTGAAAGTATAGTCTTCAACTCGCATAGAATATGGCTATTATTCTATGTTCGTTGAAGAATATACTATTCTAAATACAATACATCGATTATAAAGTTACCTAGGTTTTTGAGTACATTGAGATAATTTTCTTTTTTTTTTTTGGTTGTGTCCTACTAGATTGCAGCTAATGTAATTTTCCCTCCCTAGCTAGTTCCTCATAGTGGGAAATGTTATTTTTAATAATTAACGGACTTCCTCTTCTTGCTGCATTGAATATAAGACTACGTTTTTACTTAACTCAGTTTTATAAATAGCTAATCAAAATAAGAAGAAATATTGTATGCAACACGATGAAATGCAAATGAAAAATTCTTAGGAGTCTTTATCGACTTAAGTGCTGCATTTGATTGTGTTGACTATAGAGTATTAATTCTAAAACTGCAATACTATTGTATTTTTCAGAGAGGTACCGAATTGTTTACATTGAAAATAAGGCAAGTATATAGCAAATTGTTAGAAGGAGGTTCCGTAAGGATCAGTATGGGTCCTCTCCTTTTATACTTTATATAAATGTTTCCAAATGCTCTTAACAACTCTGAAATAACTTCAGTTATGTATGCTGATTATGCCAGGTTTGAAATTAGCATAAAGAAGAGGAAAGACCCAAGCTACTTAGATTGGTCTGTTCCAAAGCAGCATGTATTAAATCGAATCAAATGTAAGCCTATTGTATGTAATAGTACCCATTGTTTCTTTTATAGTTAAATCTAGGGTTAATTTAGCTATATCATGAGTGAATGTGGCTAATTTATATTTTTTTATCTCTGGAACGTCATAGGTGTATAAGCAATATAGTACAAGCCAAGAACACTTCTCTGTGGGACGCCAGCATATATTGACTTGAGTTCAGAGTATACTTTCCCATTTTAACTTTAAATGTTCGCTGCGATAGATATTAGTTGTACATATTGCATCCGGAAGAATTTCTTTATTTTAAATAGTACGCCTTGATGCTACACTTTATCGAAGGCTTTTGAGATATCAAGAAATATTACGAAACATTGTTTCTTCTAGAGAATTCTCAATTTTATTTATTATGCGATGGATCTGATTAATCGTGTAATGTTTAAATTGCATGAGGACTTTATTTACAAAAGTCTCTAATAGACAAATTAATCAAAATTCATATTTTTAGCTATGTTCATCAGATATCTCATAAGGAATGTATCGTACCTTCAATACGATTTAAAACTGAGTTTTTGCCATATAAAATCGATTAGAAAAATCTTGGATATTTGCAAAACTTTCTATTTAGGGGAGACGCGGGCATAATGACATACTCGGGCATAATGACTTTCATTTATTACAATAAATTTAGTAGTAGTATAAAGTCCCTCTTCAAAACGTTTAAAAGCTGACAACACTGCGTTGTCTCTAATAGGGATTCGATAGACTTCCATCTGACGAGTTCATTGTGTTGTTTGTGGTTTTCGGGTATTGACTTCCAATGTAAGTAATACTTTGTCAATTTATTTAACTGCCTAATGTTAATTTTTACTATAGTTTAGAGACATTGCCTTGATTACACACTCATACACTATAACTCAATATCACATTTTTGAAAGTTAATTGCATTTTAAGTAAATTTGAAACAATATCAAATAAAATCACACAATGGGTAAAACGACATACCGTAGTGGCGGGTAAAATAAATTAGTATGTCATTTTGCCCGCCTGCTTTTTTTAGTATTTTATAAAGGTTTATTTTTTTAGATGGTTTATTCGTATAAAAGGAAAACCATTAGAGCATCATGGAATGATGCCGATATGGAGATAGATCTCCAAGCTGTCCATAGTGGCGAAATGGGTTGGTTGAAAGCAAGCAAGTCCTTCAATGTACCCACTGCAACTTTAAGGTGTCGAGCTCATGGGAAAATCAAATTCGCTGTTAATATTGAAAAATGCTTTGGTTCTTTTCAATCTGCATTAAATAAAGACCTTGAAGCTGCAATTGTGAACCATATTCTAGACTTAGAATCAAGATTTTTGGGGTTGACGGCAATTGATGTGCGAAAACAGGCGTGTGAAGTTGCCGTTAAAATGAAGATTAAAAATTATTAAAAATAAAAAGATGGCTGGAATAGGGTGACTCCACGGTTTTTGTCAACGTAATCCTCAGTTATCATTACGTCTTCCAGAAGCCACGTCGTTTGCCAGTATCGAGGCGTTTAATAGGCCATAAGTAAATACATTTTTCACTAAGCTAGAACAAGTCATCGACGAGCACAAAATTGATAACGCAATGATTTTTAACATGGATGAGTCTGCGCTGACTACAGTGCAAGTTCCCCCAAAAGTGCTTGCACAGAAAGGCAAAAAACAAGTGGGTGCTATCACAAGTGCAGAGAGAGGGGAGCACACAAGTTTTGTCGTGTGCATGGGTTCTGGGGGAATGTATGTACCGCCATCCATAATTTTTCCGCGAAAAAAGTTCAATCCAGACTTATACGATGGAGCACCAATTGGAACCTTAAAACTTTATAACGACACAAGTTACATGACGGGAGATTTGTTCGTAACGTGGATGAAACACGTAAGGCTCTCTTCAGAAAAAAAGCTTTGGTAATCTTGGATGTCCATTCTAGCCATAAGAGCTTCGAGGCCTTAGAACTTGCTAAACAAAATTCAGTCGTTCTTCTGTGCCTTCCTGCACACTGCACACACCGAGTACAACCATTGGACGTAGGATTTATTGGTCCCCTTCACAAATATTACAATCAAGCTGTTACCTATTGGTTAAAATAAAATTCAGGTCATAAAGTTACTTTTATCAGCCAAACTTTTTAACTACGCCTACGAAAGAACAGCTTCATTCAAAATTGCAGCTTCTGCGTTTCGTGCCACGGGAATATCGCCGTCTTCTGCATTTCGTGCCACGGGAATATCGCCGTTTAATCCTAATATTTTTCCTGACCATGTTTTTTTACCTAGCGTAACAACGGACGTGCCTGTCCCAGAAGGGGAACACATTAACGAAAATTTAGATCTGGAAGAACCTGAAGCAAATATTGAACTGGAACCTAGAGAGCAAGAACAACAAACTTTTACAGTATATCAAGATGAAGCACATGCGTTTCTTCAAAAGAGGTGGATATTCAAAGTATCTTACAAGAATTGTCACCAGTTCCTCAGAGCAACATAAGAAAAACTCGCAAACGTAAGATTGGTGGATACCAAGATGTTTTAACCGAAAGTCGAAAAAGTAAGAGAACTGTTGCAAGGGTCAGGTTGATAACAAACGAAACTAGTAAAGAAGAAGATCCATATCGTGTTAGTGACGACAAAGATGACTGTCCATGTCGCTATTGTAACGATTTGTACAGCAGATCAAAAGTCAAGGAAACTTGGCTACAATGTGAACATTGTCAAAAGTGGACACACACAGAGTGTACGGGCATCTCTAAAAACGTAAATATGTTCATTTGTGACCTTTGCAAGGACTAAGTTTTAAAGTTTTACTATATTTTTCACCGAATTTTTCACTTTATTTGTTTAATTTACGGGTTTAATATGTTTTTTGCGTTTTATTTGTTAGTATGTCATTTTGCCCGACCAGGGCGGGCAAAATGATTTTAGGTCACTAATTACGTTTAACTTTATAAAAAAATTAAGGATACTGTTTCTAAAGCTGTAGAGTATATCACTGGCTATTGATATGTATGAAAATAATTACATTTGCCTCACTTATTCATTCAGTTTTCTGCATAACAAACATGGTATGTCATTATACCCGGGTCTTCCCTACATTAATAGTTATATTTACAAAACTGTTTATTTGGGATAAAACTTTCATTATTAGTTTACTGGTTAAGGATTATGGCGAAGATTGGATAAAACTACCAGAATTAGACTTCTACAAAGTTGTTCAAGATCAAGCTGCTAAAAGTTAAAAAAAAGTGATGATGACCAAGACGTGTGTCAAAACGAAAACGCAACTGAAATAATTTAAGTTTTTTCATTTTTGATTCTATTCCAAAAAACTTTCTGATATAACAAAAAATTAACATTGAATTCCATTGTTTATCTATTTATTTTCAAAACTCTCTATTTGCAAAAAGCAATGTTGTTTTTTGAGATTGGTATTTATGATCATCATATCTATTAGTAATGCATATAGACCGGGAGCTGAGAGGATTTTTGCATGTATCATAGGCCCCACGCCGAGGCTTTGGGTGGTGATAGACAACGTTATTCCCTATGAAAATGTAACAACTTTGGAAACCAATATCTGACATTAGCGAGCATCGCATCGGTATGCAAGTGATATATTCGTGCTTTATCCTTTAAAATACACATAAAAAAGTCGGTATTGCACTGGAGCTTTTAATACACTTAACTTTAACAAATGTGACAACTTTGGAAGCCAATATCTGACGTTGGCGACATCTCATCGGTATGCCGCTTTGTTCAGGACATCAAAATTAACCAAGGAGACACCAGTGGAAAAATTACACGTTTCGGTAAGTATGGCTGACCTTAAGTGACGCCATATTGATATGGCATATTGAATACGCGAACTTTGGCAACCTCCTTGACTACATAAAACAAGAAACAAAGTGGGGCCTATGATCCAGGGGAATAAATATTAATTACACGTACTAAAATTCACCTCCCCTTAAGGCTACATTTTAAGGGTGCCATACCGGGAATTTAAAATGTGTAATAACGTCTATCAATCCCCAAGGCCTCGGCGTGGGGCCTATGGTACATGCAAAAACCCTCTCGGCTTACGGTCTAATTTTAATGTATTGAAAACAAATATATTAAACCAAAAAAAAAAAATATTTGCGTCAAAGTTAAAATCTGTTTTATTGCTCCTGAAAAGTGAATAAAAGAGCAGAATTTTGCAAAAAATGGCCTTATATATGAAGTCTCCGTTCTCGAGTTATAAGTTGTTAAAATATGTGAATTATTTTTGATATGTGTCAAATTATCGATATGTAGAATAAATTTTTAAAACCGTCCCTGCTGTTGACGTATGTCTATAATAAAATATTTCCGGAATTTAACAATAAAATGTAATAGACCTTGATCCTAGTTGAAAAAATAATGACATACAAATTTACCAAACGCTATAATTAGGTCTGTGTGTTGAGTGAACAGAGGTAGACAAATAGATTTAAAAAAACATAAATTAACTACAACAATGCGTTTTTACTTGCTGCAAGCAATTCCGACATTAGGACTCGTCCATGAACATATTTATATCCCATTAGATGTGTTTATTTGTTTTTTTAACTGGTTAATTAATTTTTTTTACTACTAACATGAGAAATCACCATTATTTACTCCATTCCTCTAATGAGAAGTAATATTTCTCTCCCTAGGTAAATAATGATAATAAAAAAAAACCTAGGTAAATAATAAAACTAAATTTCATTAGTTTCATTTTGTTAATTTGACAACTAAACTCCCAGACTACTTGATATTTTGAAATATTTGAAAAATAAGTAGGAAATAACTAAAGCTGGGTTTATCAAATCTAATCAAATCAAATATGATAATATATATCAGTGTAAACAGTAAAAATAAATATTAACTAGGAAATTCAACACCGGCTTTAAAAATTATTAATTGATAACAATAAATCCATGTCATTAAAATATCAAAAATGCAATGGGATATTTCCTAGAATCATACCAAAATTTGACACATGCCAAATTTTTACATAAATAAAGCCAGTCTGATTAGAAACACGCTGCAGTCTGCTTGATATTTCGAAATATTTAACAAATTGTTAGGAAATTACTTATGTCAAAATTAAAATTGCTAATACATTAATGTTAGTAGTAAAAAAAATTCTATATATACCTCGGCTGAGAAAGCTATTATTTACCTCGCACATTATATCCCTCGGCGCTACGCGCCTCAGGATATAAAAGTGCTCGGTAAATAATAGCTCACTTCTCACCCTAGGTATATAATGTACTATTAATTGAGATGGTATTTGTTTTTATATCCAAATTTTTAAAATTCATGATAATTAGTACAATTTTTTCGTTATAATAGGTACCAACCATTTCTGTTTCAAAATATAAAAATCGTTAAAAAGACTCTATTTTGAAAAATTACTAGGTATTATCCGAAAAATTATAATATAAAAGGAATAAATTGGTTGATAAAGGTCTTAAAATACAATAATTGTAAAATACGAAAGTCATTCAAAAATGGGCAAAAAAGTGATTTATACTGCAAAATATCGAAAATTTAAATTATAAGGTTATGTTTCCTCAAATTATTAGCAAACTAAATTTTAGTTAATATTTTTCTGGAGAACATGTATAAAATTGTCAATGTATAACGAATGTCAGGTTACCATTTCAATGAATTCTCTTTTATTATTTATAATCAAATGCCTTCATTTGCTTGTAATATACAATGCTTGCGCTAATCAATTTAACCTCAACATAAATATAAACTTAAAATAATCAAAAGGTATCCATCATTTACAATATAAAAAAAAATAAGAAATTTAATATACAATTAATGTATGACTAAATAATGTTAATCCTGTATTTAATCTAAACTGAAATCAATTTAGGTCCTAAAATCCGTTATTTTTAAAATGGAAAAACAAGAAAAATGTACGGAACTTAAAATACAATTAAATAAGGAAAAATATTTGAAAATAATAACATATTAACGTTAGCATTGTATTCATTGCTCAACAAATAGCATAATTTCATAATTTTGTTTTAAAAATGTCAGAGAACGTGTCCTAATTTCTCTAGATAGACTGTTATATACAGTGCTTTTCAGATAAAAGTATCCACCTTAAGTAACTTTTGAAGGACTGGTTATTACAAAAAACAAAAAAATACATCAATTAATATTCGAAGGGGGAGATATCGTGCCATATTTAAGTTTGCTAAAAAGTCACCCTTTCACCCCTACTATCGTCCCTTCAATTTTTTTAAATGGCTTGCCCCATTTTTTTATCCATTTTTGGATTGCTCTCGTTTAACTGATTTCAAAAATGTATAAAACATGAGGATTAAAGTAATTAGTTTACGATCTACAGAATTTTAAATTAAAATAAAATTGAATTGTGCAAAACTTTTATTTTAATGATTTTGTCACAAGCGTTTCCAATGACAAAACGAATATTTCATTTTCAAAATTTATTATAAAAATTGTTCAAAATGTCCACCATTTACTTCCATACAATGGTATAACCTAGATTGAAAAGCCTCCCTGACATTACCGAACACGTGTGCATTTAAATGTAGGCATTCATACTCTATTCTTTGTCGTTAATCTTCTAAAGATTCTGGTTGGGTAGCATAAATTTTTGTTTTTAAATAACCCCATAAAAAGAAGTCTAGAGGTGATAAATCCGGTGATCTAGGTGGCCACTCCATAATCGAGCCTCTTCTACCTATCCAACGATTGGGGAAAGTTTCATTTAAAAATTGTCGTACTGGCAAAGCAAAATGTGGAGGCGCTCCATCCTGGTGAAAGACAAGTAAATCTTCAGAACGATTATGATCATTTTCTATTATTGTTGTAATACGTGGATCAATTACTTCTCTCAATAACTCAAGATATGACTCTCCATTTAAGTTTCCGTCTAAAAAGAAAGGTCCGACTATGTGGTCACCTAGGATACCACACCATACATTTAACTTTTGAGGATTCTGTGTGTGGTATTCACGCACAACATGTGGATCACTCTCAGCCCAATATCTGCAATTATGTCTATTAACTAAACCATTAACTGAAAATGTGCATTCATCCGAAAAACAAAGGTTGTGCAATAAATGTGGATTGTCAGTCAAGCGCTGACTCAATAGTTCACAAAATTCAAGACGACGATCAAAATCATCTTCATACAACCCTTGAACCAATTTAATTTTGTATGGATGGTACTTATGCTTGTGTAATATTCGATAAACTGTGGAAGATGAAACACCTACTTCTCTGCTTATTGTTGTCAGTGACTGTGCTTGTTGATTTTCAAGACTTACTTGTCCTAAAACTGCGACTTCAATTGCTTCAATTGAAAATTACATTTAAATATGTAATTACACCGATCTATTTGAAAAATCAGATTTTTTTCAGATTTTGCATTAATCCACCTAATTACGGTAATCCATAATTTTTTTTCTCTTCTCTACTACAAACATAAAATGCTTTTCTTTTCTTGATGTTTGTGAAGAATTTAGCAATTTTCTATATTTGGATTTTTGAAAGTAATTTTTTGTTTCTTTGGTCGTGAGGGACTTGCAACACTGTCTACCATCGCGAACTCAACAAAAATTAGAAAATTCGAAAACTGATAAAACTAACCTTAATTACAGGTCATAACCTACACGCTGGCATATTTTCAACTATCTCTTACCAGTGCGTACCTTACAGTGTTAAGTTAAACACAATCGTAGCAAACGGCTCTCAAGTGGGACGTGCGCACCTACGTAAGACGGGCTGCGGCTCTCTTGAGAGCCGTGAGCATTAAAAGTGTTAAACTAGACACGTACTGACCTTAACCGATTAACATAAAAATCGGTTAGGTCAACAATAATGGCACTCTTGATCGGAGTCTCATCTAAGACTCTTGGTCGGAGTGTCATCATTGTCTCTTATCCCAGCGAAGAAGTGACGTGACATGATCTCGTCGCCATTTAGATGTATAGCCCATGGTAAGGCCATTATTGTATATTGTTTATTGATTACTATTACTGATAAATAAATTGTTAAGTCTTCTCGTAATCTTTTATTTCCCCAAGTCAGGTAGCACATAGAGTCATTATTTAAAGTGACTCAATCACGACAATAGGCTCGTGACATATGGTGGAGGTGCCGTTTGGCAACTGATTTCCGAAGGGTAATTCTTCCTAATTGCCCTTAATGTACAAAAAATAGTTTTCTTTTAAATAGCTACCTTACTTGGCGAGATAAAACACTATAATTCAAAGGCAAATAAGGCGAATAAGGGAATTTTGTTGTTTTTTTGGCTGTATCCAGCAATAGACCTTGCTAGGTTGAGTTGTCGCAAGGAATAGATTGTTTTAACTGTTGGTTGGGAACTTGTCACCTGGTGTCAACCTCGAGGCAAGATCGCTAATCGCAGCTAATAGCTTCACCTACTTGGTGTAGACCTCTAAGGGAAGATATTAGTAAAACAATCAGGTGGAACTTGTCACCTGGTGTCAACCTCGAGTCAAGTTCGTCTAGCGCACCGAATATCTTTACCTAATACCTCTAAGGAAAGATATCCGGAAAAGATAACTCAAAACTAAAATATAGAAATGACTACCTATAAAGTACCCCCCAGATGTTCCGACTCTGCTCAAAATCTAATCACTTCATTGGACGCTGGAACAAAGCTTAAGTTTAAAATTTGGTATTTTTCTGTGTATCGGTTCATGAGTTATGCGACACACACACACATACAAACACACACACACAAACACACACACACACACATACACACACACATACATACATACACACACACACACACACACACACACCCACGCACGCACGCACGCACGCACGCACGCACGCACGCACGCATGCACGCACGCACGCACGCACGCACGCACGCACGCACGCACGCACGCACGCACGCACGCACCCACACACACACACACACACACACACACACACACACACACACACATACACACACACACACACATACACACACACACACACACACACACACACACACACACACACACACATACACACACACACACACACATACACACACACATACACACACACATACACACACACATACACACACATACACACACATACACACACACACACACACACACACACACACACACACACACACACACACACACACACACACACACACACACACACACACACACACACACACACACACACACACACACACACACACACACACACACACACACACACACACACACACACACACACACACACACACACACACACACACACACACACACACACACACACACACACACACACACACACACACACACACACACACACACACACACATACATACATACACACACACACACACACACACACACACCCACGCACGCACGCACGCACGCACGCACGCACGCACGCATGCACGCACGCACGCACGCACGCACGCACGCACGCACGCACGCACGCACCCACACACACACACACACACACACACACACACACACACATACACACACACACACACACATACACACACACATACACACACACATACACACACACATACACACACATACACACACACACACACACACACACACACACACACACACACACACACACACACACACACACACACACACACACACACACACACACACACACACACACACACACACACACACACACACACACACACACACACACACACACACACACACACACACACACACACACACACACACACACACACACACACACACACACACACACACACACACACACACACACACACACACACACACACACACACACACACACACACACACACACACACACACACACACACACACACACACACACACACACACACACACACACACACACACACACACACACACACACACACACACACACACACACACACACACACACACACACACACACACACACACACACACACACACACACACACACACACACACACACACACACACACACACACACACACACACACACACACACACACACACACACACACACACACACACACACACACACACACACACACACACACACACACACACACACACACACACACACACACACACACACACACACACACACACACACACACACACACACACACACACACACACACACACACACACACACACACACACACACACACACACACACACACACACACACACACACACACACACACACACACACACACACACACACACACACACACACACACACACACACACACACACACACACACACACACACACACACACACACACACACACACACACACACACACACACACACACACACACACACACACACACACACACACACACACACACACACACACACACACACACACACACACACACACACACACACACACACACACACACACACACACACACACACACACACACACACACACACACACACACACACACACACACACACACACACACACACACACACACACACACACACACACACACACACACACACACACACACACACACACACACACACACACACACACACACACACACACACACACACACACACACACACACACACACACACACACACACACACACACACACACACACACACACACACACACACACACACACACACACACACACACACACACACACACACACACACACACACACACACACACACACACACACACACACACACACACACACACACACACACACACACACACACACACACACACACACACACACACACACACACACACACACACACACACACACAGACATCATCGCAAAAATAGTCAAAATGGATTCAGGGGACCTCAAAACGTAAAAATCCGTCGAAAACTCGAGGTCGAAAAAAATCATGATTTCTATACTTTCCTTATATCTGTATAAAAATAGGAAAGTAAAAATGGAATGTAGTTTTATTTGAAATTTTCATTGCTTTCCAAAGGTCTTTTTTGTTTTGCATGATTGTCAAATATTATTCTATGTCAAGGATTATAACGTTTTCATTATCAAATTCATGTCCTGTTTTTAATTTATATTTTTCTTAGATGGTTAGAGAAATTTTAGTGTTTTTATGTATTCCTACTCTGTCTAAGTTTTGTTTCGATTTTCAAATGTATACTTAATACAGTTTCTGTCTTAACATAGTATTTGAACTATTTTCAGACAGTCTCAGTTGAAATAGCTCGACAGTCTTGTACAATTCTATGTAGCAGTTATTCAATTGAGTCTGGTTGGGTTTTAAATAAACTGGATTTTAAGTGACCATTTAGATTTTCATTTATAAAGAGGGAATCGATGTTAGTATTGGCTAATATACCTGCCCAAACATTTATTTTTTGAGGATATTGCGTTAATAATGTGTGGATTGAATTCGCTTCAATAACGGTTTTTTTTGTTCACCTTGGTATTTAAGAAAAAACTGCATTCTTCACTGAAGCAGATATTTTTTATTAACATGGGCTGATTAGCAATCCTGTTAGTTAGAATTTTGCAAAACTCAATACGTCTGTCCAGGTCATCGTCCTCTAATTGGATGAATAATGAATGAAATTTGGGAAGCTTCAGTACTTTCCTGACTGACTCATGCCATAATCCAGTTAGTTGTGGGAGCCACAGAAACTTGACCAAGAACCTCAATCCGAGCTGTCTTATTGAGCAATCTTTTCCTATCCTTTTTCGTATTGCAAACAGATCCAGTTCCCTCAAATTTAGCTGCTAAATCATGGATGTTCTTGTATCCAACAATTTTTTTCTGGTAGTCTTCCGTTAAATATGGCCGCCGTTCTTGCAAAGCAACGATTTTGAGATCCGTAAGTAAAAATCATTTCTACGCGTTCAACAATAGTCTAAACCATTTTGAGAAACGGTTAAAACTTGAGGAACGACAATTAAAAACTATTGAAATTGTTTATGTATGATGTTAATAACTTTCACAGCCTATTTTACTAATCGAAGAAACACAGCAAATAAATAAAATGAGCACCACTAGTCAGAAAATAAAGAGCTCTACTTATTATTTGTAAATAATATCAGTACTAAGCAAAACGAGAATGTTGTTTGCTGGAAAACGCACAAAAAAGTTAAATTATTTCATGTTTTGTAGTGGCGAAATGTAATTAAATAAAATAATTTGGCATGTAGTATTTGCAGAAAAAATAATTTTTAAATGAAGTGCTGTGAGGTTTTATTTAAATTTGGAATAATACATACATTCCACACATTTGAGAGGACAAGTACTTCAATTTTAACAAAAAAATTGCAATTTAATATAATTAAATAAGGAACACAAAAATGGTCAAAGAAATAGGGGCTTGCCTTTTAAAATTTTAGGAGGTCAGGGGGTTGAAAGTAATACGACAACAAATGCCGCAACAATTGTCCCTCTTGACATGTAAATTGAAGTGTTTTGCCAAATTTTCATACTATCATTGGTAGAGGTAATATTAACTGCTGTTTGCTTTCTAATTGACACTCTGTATGTATTGTAGTTTTTTAGGTATTTCTATGATGTATTTTCAATTCTCAATTTATTTAATTTGTGACTATTATAAAATGTATGTATTCGTTTTTGAAAGACGTTGACAAAATAAGTTTACTTGGTTAGTTTTTTTAAGTTAGTGTGTATTATAAATACGCTTAGCGGGCGTAAATAGACCCTTTATCGCCCGCTGACTACTTTACCTCCCACGAACTACTTTACTTTAAATTTATTTTATAATAGCCTGCTCACAAAAGGTGAAAAAGAGAAAATAATAGTTATTTATTAATAAACGATCATTAAAACTTGAAGAGGTTGAGTGGTGTGTACACACTGGGTACGTTGAATACGTTCCATTCATTTCTTCTTCTTCTGATCATTAAAACGATCGTACATAAAATTTTATACAGGGTGTCTCATTAGTGCGTAATTATTCAATATTTAAATTTGTGTTATAGATACGCAAAAAAGTTTCAAATAATAGTTATATGGATTTAAAAAATACATGTTTTAAGAATATTTTGATATACAAAGTGTTGCGTTTTTGCCTATTAAATAAAACTATACGTTTTTTAAATAGGACACCGTATATTTTATTTTATTTTTAGTATGGTTTGGTAATACTGTATTCAACCCTAGAAAGTGTTAAAATAATATTACAGTGTTGCCAAGCAATTATTTTTTTTTAAATTAGAGTATGATGCTGAGCCCAAAAAAATTATCATAATTTAGGTAGGTTAACATTGATTTTAAAATTGTTTAATACACAGACTAACAAGATACGGAGTTAAGGAATAGTTGTAATAGAACTGATTTATTTTATACAGATTGTTTTGGAACATGTTTTAAGTACGGCTAATTTTAAGTTTAATTTACTAAATTTTTTCAAATGCAACACCCTGTATATTATTTTAGCATAAGTTTCCTATAAATTTGCCTAAAAAATGATACCAATATGTTAGCCAATAACACATATACAGGGTGTCCCATCAGTGCGTAATTGATCGATAGCTGTTTTATTAGAAATGTTCAATATAAAAGTTGTATGACCATATTTAACAATTATTTTTAAATATACAGGGTGGTCCATAAACAAAATGCTTACCAAATCTACACTTTTTTTAAAGCAAAATACCCTGCTGGTAGTTATATATACTTGAATGTTTTCACATCGTCGAAGAATTTTAATTGCTTTCACTCATTTGCTATGTTATATATAGGGTATGTCAAAACGTGAGGTTACGATTTTCTCAATTTTCTAAATGGAAATCTCTGTATTCATTTATTGGTGGTATAACATATAGGGTACTCCATTTTAAAAATTAAGAAAATCACTAGCCCGCATTTTGACACACCCTATATACCATTATTTATGGAATAACTAAAAATGATCCTAAATTTTAAACTGCCATATATTTATTGAAAATGCATGTATTATACCGCGGGTTGTGGAATTGAATAGGTTTTTTCTGCGTCTTTTAGAAACCAAGCCTTTATTTTGCCATTTGCAATATTATACAGGGCATTTTACAAAGTGTGCACTCATGTAAAATTCACAAAATTTTAATTTGGGATTTGGGAAGTACGAGCGTGTAAAAATTTAAATTTTTTGGACCGTTGGTTACAGCTTTCCTTTAAGTAAGCTCCTGTATTAGTTTCATCTCAGTGCCGTGCGTGATAAATAAACAATAGGGTTTTTT
The DNA here is from genome assembly GCA_927349885.1 of Psylliodes chrysocephalus. Lineage (NCBI taxonomy): Eukaryota > Metazoa > Arthropoda > Insecta > Coleoptera > Chrysomelidae > Psylliodes > Psylliodes chrysocephalus. The sequence continues at coordinate 27,640,629 of OV651824.1, read as the reverse complement.
TCACTCTAATTTTTAGTCCTTTTTTTTTTCATAAAAACTTTTAATTATCAAAGATGGTAAAGTTATAGTTAATGTAAGTCATTGGTTTAAGGTGATTCAAAAGTACTCAAGCTTAAATTTAAAGATTTTTATAATTTGTTTTATTGGGGATAAAAAACAAAGAAAAAGCTACCAATCTTGAAAACCCGTTAAGACTTAATTTCGCCTTACATTAATACTGTACATGCTATAACACCATAACACATAATGTAATAATGCGTACAAACAATACTTGCACCATTGGTTTTTAAAGTTAAATTGGCTTTGATATGGTTGATGTTTTTTACTTTGACCTAATTTAGTGAGAGTGACAGTACAGTCATTTTAGTTTTCTGTTAAGTATATACCTATTGATTAGTCAGGTTTTCATTTGCCTACGGTTTTGAAATTGTTAATAATAACCGCTTTATTACCCCCAGAGGACTGTGCCTACGCTAGAGGACTTCTTGAACAGGGTTGTTCGCAGAGCGATATCAGACGAATTATGGGAAAAACTCAAGGGGCTATTTCCAAAATTTTAAAAAGTATCGTGAAACTGGATCCAATGAAAGAAGAGCAGGTCAGGGCCGGCATAGGAAAACTACTCATAACCAGGATCGTTTCCTGACTCTGCAGTGTCTCAGGGAACGATTTACAAGCATAACAAAGTTACAGGCGCGTTTGGCCAATGTACATAATATAAGAGTATGCAAAAAAACAGCTCTTAAATGATTAAAAGAAGACCAGTTACTAATATTCAAAGCTAAATTCTGGTAAGTTTTTTATGTTATTTATTATTTTGTAAAAATAAAATATTACCCAAGATGCTTTTTAACGACTTCAAGTTAAAATAAGGGCTAGACACTCGAAAATGTTAATCCGTGGCTCCACCTGTGTGCTAAGGTACCAGCCGCCACTCCTTTGATGACTCCTACTGGTGAACCAGTGCGAGGTACACAAAAAAATTCTAAAGCAATTTCGAAGAGCATGAAATTCCCCACAAGGTCCAACAAACAAATTTGCATTAGTGTATAATGGTGGATAAGCAATTGAAATTAAAAAAAAATGTTAATCTGCATTTTAAATGGTAAAACATTAAATTTAAATAGTAAGTACTTAAAATTGATATTAAGAGCTCAAACTTGGTGAGAATTTTTTTCTATATGTAGATTACTATGTTGCTTGAGCACCGAAAAAAAAAATAACTTTGCGGAAATGAATCACCCTACTATAGACGCCACTAAACAGTTTTCCAAACAGTCCCCAAGTATTAAAATTATATTTATTATTTCTTCTCTCGAATACTTCTTTATTTTTATTACCCGCAACTATCAATTCACCAAACATTAAATGACACATTTCAAGTAATTAAAACAAGAAAATTTTGACGTTTTGACAATTATTATGGCCTACTCTTCGAGTATACATTTTTTCAAAAGCAACTTTAGTAAGTGCGGCATTAAATTTATTAATGCATTGAAACTACTACTAATATACAGGGTGTCTGTAAAAGGTCTTTACAAAAACATACCACATATTCCTTAGACCAAAATAAGTCGATTTAAGTAAAATTACCTTAGTAAAAAGTTGCTTCGTTTGGGCTCCAGAGGGCCTTGAAGTTACAATTTTTAAATCGTTTTTCCCATATAAATTTAAAACGGCATAAGCGATTTTGCTAAAATTTGGTATATTGGTAGAGTTTTATGTGGCAAAAAAAATGGTAATAAAATTTTGTTTGATAATAATACATAGGCGTAGAACTTGATTTTTTAAATAATTGCACCTTTAAAAATTCTACGCCAATGGAAGAAAAGAAGTTTGAGTATGAAATTTAGATTGCGCAACTCATTTACTTTATAAAAGGTACTCTTTATAAGACTCGATTACTCTCATGGTTTTCGCTAAATTTCTGTTTTAATACTATAGAGTGTATAGGTTTCACAAAAATATTTATTTACAACATAATCAAAATAGAGATTTTACAAAAATTGTTCAAAATGTTCACCATTTTCACGCATACAAAGATTCATACGTCGAAGAAAATTAAAATGTATCCTTTCCATAACTTCTTCATCACTTCTAAGATTGTTTATTGCATCTTGAATACGTTGCCAGAGTTGTTCCTCATTTTCTACAGGTTCTCTGTATACTGTGGATTTCAGATGTCCCCATAAAAAGTAATCCATCGGTGTTAGATCTGGGGAACGTCTTGGCCAGTTTACAGGTGCGTCATTACCTCTGCCTATCCATTTGTGTGGATATTGTTCATTTAAGTGGTTTCTAACTTTTAAAGAAAAATGAGGTGGAGCTCCATCTTGCATAAACCACATATCTCTCCGAAGTTGGAGAGGTAACTCTTCTAACAATTCTGGCAACTTATTTTGTAGAAAATCCAAATAATTTTCTCCAGTTAATCTTCGTGGAAGTATGACAGGACCAACAATGAAATTACCAATTATTCCAGCCCACACATTAATTTTGAATTCGTGCTGAAAATGGTTTACCTTTATTGCATGCGGATTTTCAACGGCATAAACATGTTCATTATGGGTACTAGTTATACCTCTTCTTGTAAAACCCGCTTCATCGGTAAAGAGAACCTTCTTGACAAAGTTTGGATCTCTTTCTCTTTGCATATTAACAAATCGATAAAAACCCAAACGAATTTGAGGATCATGGACTAATAATTCTTGTACTGGCTTCTTATGGTATGGATATAGCAATTGTTCTCTAAGCACTTTATGAACGACATCTTTACTTACTCCTAGTTCCCTTCCAATTCGTCTGGTGCTTAATTCTGGATCTTCTTCAACACGTTCTAAAATGTCTTCTTCAACTTCAGGAATCCTTACAAAACGTTCTCTTCCATTATCAACAGTGTTGAGAGCTAAGGAACCGGTCTCCCGAAGACGTCTCTCAACAGCAGCAAAAGTTGGGTGGCTAGGTACACGACGATTTGGAAACCTTTCAGAGTACACCCTGACACTTTCTCGAGCATTTCCTTCACAAAATCCTAATGTCAGTAACATATATTGTACAGCCATATTAATAAACCGCGCTTTTGTTTTTTTAATTATTGAGTCAGATAGAACACTTTCAATCGTTAACAAGAGATTAGGTGTTAAAACTTGACAATATTTTTATTTATATGAAACTATGGAAACCAACAATAAATGTTTTTGTATACGTATTGCAGGCAAATAATTAATATTCCTCAAAAAATCGTACATGGCAAGAATCGAGTATTTTTGTTAAAAGTCTCGATTAGAACTCATCAACCTTAAAAATAGTGATACAAATATAGTTTTTTGTTGGGTTAAAGCTCATGTGGGAATAGTTGGTAATGAAATGGCAGATCTCTCTGCAAAAGACTCCACAAACTAAGAGTATTGCGAGAAACTTTACAGGGTTCCAGATATTATCAATTGCTTTAAAAAAGAAATAAGAATCAATTGGGAAAAGATCTGGATTTATTTCAAACATAACAATAATTCAAACAATCATTACACACAAATTCAGCCTAATACATCTAATACTGTTTCTCACATTTCTGAATTTCAAGTATCCAGACAGTATTCTATTTACATTACTAGGATGAGGTTGAACCATGGTGGGTTTCCGTCCCACCTATTTAAGATCGGTGTCCTAAGGACACCCTTCTGTTCTTGTGATAATAATTCAGTAGGAGATCTTAATCATTTGATATTTGCATGTAACAACCACAACAAATATAGAAAAAAATTTTTAACGAAGTTATTAGATATAGGGATTTTTTTTCCAACCAATATTACGTTGCTATTGATCTCAAACAATAAAAAAGTATTTGATACATTGATAGCATTTATTAAAGAATCTAAAATTAACATATAAACCAATAACAATTAACAATCAGTGGTAACAATTGTAATAAAAATAATAATGTCTGTGGCAAATGGGTTAATCCCGATGCCAGTCAACTACTGCACACACAGGTGTTGAAGAAGATATGAAAAAAGTACATTTTTATGTTTTTCATCGTATAAAATTTTGTCCGATAATAATACATAGGCGTAGAACTTGTTTTTTTAAATAATTGCACCTTTAAAAATTCTACGCCAATGGCAAAAAAGGGGTTTGAGTATGAAATTTGGATTGGGTACTCATTTACTACAAAAAAGTACCCTCGATAACACTCGATTTACTCTCATGGTTTTGACAAAGTTTGTATTTTAATAATTATTGTTTATTTTTGAAAGAGTAAAATCAAATTTGGTAGATTTTCACACTTTTATTTTAAAAATAAAAATTTTTAAAAAAACACTAACATGACATATGTTTCGAAGTACAACTTCTTTTTCAAATGTGACTATTTACAATTCGGTATCCAATATATATACGAAATAATTTAACAAAACAAAGTACTTAAGAAAACATCAATAACATTACAAAATAAACTAACTATTTAAAGTAAATAAGGGTACTTAGGTAATTATAATATCCATCAAATAACAATAAGATAGCCCATTACCGGGATTATCTCACAGAAAACTGGGAAAGAGATTTAATAAGGGTGAATTATTAATATCTAATTGATCATTTAGTAAGTTATCTGAATTTTTAAATCTATTTATTTCAAGTGTTTCTAAATGGTTTAATTTAAGGCTCTTATTTTCTACATGTAAAATTTCAAAGTTGTCTGTAAAAGAATGATTTTCAGCTAAAATATGATTTGAGTAAGTAGAATTATTTTTGTTTTTTGTATAGCTATTATAATGTTCGGAATAGCGTTTTTTGAAAGTACGGCCTGTTTGACCAATATACAATTTTGGACAACTACCACAATTTAATTTATATACCCCCGATTTATTATTAGGATTAATTTTACCCTTATTGTTTTTAATATACTTCCCAAGCGTATTATTGGTTTTAAAAGATACGTTAATATTTTGGTTTTTTAAATATGATGATGATACCTTTTCACTAGGAGCTCCTATATATGTAAGACTCTTATATCTGCAATTTGGATCTTTAATTATGGGATAAACTTGTTGAATAGCCTGTTTAAAAAGTTTTTTCTCTAAAATGTTGTCTACTAACTTTGAATTAAAATTATTATTTACTGCGATTTGTTTAATGATATTTAATTCTTTTGTGAAGTTCTCTTTGGTAAGGGGAATATTAACTAATCTATCGATCATACTGTTGTATGCTGCCAGCTTTTGTTTGTATGGATGAGATGAACTATTATTTATTGTAATATCCGTATGTGATGGCTTATGAAATATCCCAAAACTATGGCCTTTATTATTTTTAATAATATTTAAGTCTAAAAAATTAATTGAATTATCCTTCTCTGTTTCCATAGTAAATTTAATATTAGGGTGTATAGTATTGATAAAAACTAATAAAGAATTTAACTGTCTACTAGTACCAGTAAAAGCAGTCAATATATCATCAACATATCTATGCCAATACAGACAATGTTTACTTAAATTATTGCTATGAATTTTATTTTCTATATTATCCATAAATATTTCTGCATGCAACGGGCTTAATGGGTTCCCCATAATAAGACCTTCATTTGCTGAGTAGATGTTATTTTGAAATTGAAAATAATTTTGTTTTAGGCAAATGTTTAACAAATTTAGGATTTCTTCTTTGATTATAATATTGACTTGATTACGATCTAATAAGTTTTCTACTAGCTTAACTGTTTCTTTAGGAGGTATACTAGGAAATAAGTTTGTTACATCGAACGATACTAATTTTGTGTTACTAGGTAATTTAATGTTTTTTAATTTTTCTGTTAATTCATAAGAATTTTTTATACTATACTTTGAATTGAATTTGCAGTTTTCTTGTATAAGTTTAATTAATGTGTGTGAAAGTTTAACTGATGGAGCCGTGACAAATGACACAACTGGTCTAATAGGATAGTTCTCTTTGTGTAATTTTATTAAAGAATAAAGTTGTGGTAGTTGAGGGTTCATTTGTATTAGTTTGAATTTTTCTCTAGAATCAAAAATTGCTGTTGAAATCTGAATATTACGTTTTAGTTCTTTTTGATATTTATCTGTTGGATCAAATTTGAGTATGCTATAATTATTGCTTGCTTGTAAAAATGAAAGAGTTTTGTCAATATAATCTATATTATTAAAACTCTTTCATTTTTACAAGCAAGCAATAATTATAGCATACTCAAATTTGATCCAACAGATAAATATCAAAAAGAACTAAAACGTAATATTCAGATTTCAACAGCAATTTTTGATTCTAGAGAAAAATTCAAACTAATACAAATGAACCCTCAACCACCACAACTTTATTCTTTAATAAAATTACACAAAGAGAACTATCCTATTAGACCAGTTGTGTCATTTGTCACGGCTCCATCAGTTAAACTTTCACACACATTAATTAAACTTATACAACAAAACTGCAAATTCAATTCAAAGTATAGTATAAAAAATTCTTATGAATTAACAGAAAAATTAAAAAACATTAAATTACCTAGTAACACAAAATTAGTATCGTTCGATGTAACAAACTTATTTCCTAGTATACCTCCTAAAGAAACAGTTAAGCTAGTAGAAAACTTATTAGATCGTAATCAAGTCAATATTATAATCAAAGAAGAAATCCTAAATTTGTTAAACATTTGCCTAAAACAAAATTATTTTCAATTTCAAAATAACATCTACTCAGCAAATGAAGGTCTTATTATGGGGAACCCATTAAGCCCGTTGCTTGCAGAAATATTTATGGATAATATAGAAAATAAAATTCATAGCAATAATTTAAGTAAACATTGTCTGTATTGGCATAGATATGTTGATGATATATTGACTGCTTTTACTGGTACTAGTAGACAGTTAAATTCTTTATTAGTTTTTATCAATACTATACACCCTAATATTAAATTTACTATGGAAACAGAGAAGGATAATTCAATTAATTTTTTAGACTTAAATATTATTAAAAATAATAAAGGCCATAGTTTTGGGATATTTCATAAGCCATCACATACGGATATTACAATAAATAATAGTTCATCTCATCCATACAAACAAAAGCTGGCAGCATACAACAGTATGATCCATAGATTAGTTAATATTCCCCTTACCAAAGAGAACTTCACAAAAGAATTAAATATCATTAAACAAATCGCAGTAAATAATAATTTTAATTCAAAGTTAGTAGACAACATTTTAGAGAAAAAACTTTTTAAACAGGCTATTCAACAAGTTTATCCCATAATTAAAGATCCAAATTGCAGATATAAGAGTCTTACATATATAGGAGCTCCTAGTGAAAAGGTATCATCATCATATTTAAAAAACCAAAATATTAACGTAGCTTTTAAAACCAATAATACGCTTGGGAAGTATATTAAAAACAATAAGGGTAAAATTAATCCTAATAATAAATCGGGGGTATATAAATTAAATTGTGGTAGTTGTCCAAAATTGTATATTGGTCAAACAGGCCGTACTTTCAAAAAACGCTATTCCGAACATTATAATAGCTATACAAAAAACAAAAATAATTCTACTTACTCAAATCATATTTTAGCTGAAAATCATTCTTTTACAGACAACTTTGAAATTTTACATGTAGAAAATAAGAGCCTTAAATTAAACCATTTAGAAACACTTGAAATAAATAGATTTAAAAATTCAGATAACTTACTAAATGATCAATTAGATATTAATAATTCACCCTTATTAAATCTCTTTCCCAGTTTTCTGTGAGATAATCCCGGTAATGGGCTATCTTATTGTTATTTGATGGATATTATAATTACCTAAGTACCCTTATTTACTTTAAATAGTTAGTTTATTTTGTAATGTTATTGATGTTTTCTTAAGTACTTTGTTTTGTTAAATTATTTCGTATATATATTGGATACCGAATTGTAAATAGTCACATTTGAAAAAGAAGTTGTACTTCGAAACATATGTCATGTTAGTGTTTTTTTAAAAATTTTTATTTTTAAAATAAAAGTGTGAAAATCTACCAAATTTGGTTTTACTCTTTCAAAATTAAATGGATTTTTATCAAGTAAAGGCCGAAACAATAAATAATTATTGTTTATGTTCTGAAATTACTAAAATGCAAATTTCGTCAAAACCATGAGAGTAATCGAGTCTTATCAAGAGTACCTTTTTTAAAGTAAATGAGTTGCGCAATCTAAATTTCATGCTCAAACGCCTTTTCTTCCATTGGCGTAGAATTTTTAAAGGTGCAATTATTTAAAAAATCAAGTTCTACGCCTATGTATAATTATCGGACAAAATTTTAATACCATTTTTTTTGCCACATAAAACTCTACCAATATATCAAATTTCAGCAAAATCGCATATGCCGTTTTAAATTTATATGGGAAAAACGATTTAAAAATTGTAACTTCAAGGCCCTCTGGAGCCCAAACGAAGCAACTTTGTACTAAGGTAATTTTACTTAAATCGACTTATTTTGGTCTAAGGAATATGTGGTATGTTTTTGTAAAGACCTTTATAACAAATTAGTAAGACCATTAGGCAATTTGAAAAAAAAAATAAACTTACTCTTGATCATAATAAATTTTCCAATTTCCACTAAAAACTGCTCAGGTTATGAAAATGAGTATTCGTAATACCCTTGGGGACTGTTAGTTTGAAGGTTTTAAACAATGAAAAAACACATCAAGATATTTTTTAATTTAGGTATTACTTAGAAAAATAAAATTATTACAAATTTAGAAAATTTCGGTATAAATAAATGTATGTATTAAAATTTTTGTACAAGGTACAAAGGTGACAGAGTGGGTGCTATGAACTAACATGGGGTAAAACACAATAAGCCAATAGGCTTCAGTGTTATTCGGAGATACATAGTCAGACGAGCCCAGGAGAAAAAAAAAATGTAATAAAATGTGTTGATAATAGGTCTAAAAATAGTAATATGGGTATAGGGATCTTATAAAACTTTTAAAGCAAATCAAATTTTCTTTATATTGGTACTATAAAATACAGGGCGTGCCATTTAAATTAATGCAGTAATTAAATAAAACATTTTACTGTAATAAAACTTCAAATTGCAAGCACCTTGTATATTTTTTGAATATTTTAATGATTCTGATAAAATGTTTTGTAAGCAACTGTGAAAAATTCGTTAATTAATTATTTTGTAATCAAGAGTAATTATTTATTAATTTCAACAACACTACATATTCAAAAAATGTCAAATAAAAACAGCAATTATCAAAGATATGTATAGGGAATCTTTATTAAACCAAGATTATTTTTAAGAGTTAAACTTGACATTAAAAGTATATACTGAAATATGAAACAAATTTTAATTGGTAACAAAGGAATTTTTAATATATTTTGTAGTTTACCCACAAGTCTGCGTCCCATTGAGCATGGCAAACCCTGTATATCTATCTTTTGTTTTTTATATTTATATTTATCCTCAGAAAAAGTGCCTTAATAATTAATAATGTATTTATTTTCAATTGTTATTAGTATTACTTTGTAATTTGTATTATTTATAAAATATTAATAAATTATTATTATTATTATTTAATATATTTAGTCATGAAATTCTCTTTCCAAATCCCCCACGTGCTTGAATTATATTTTGCTACGTGTCTCTGGATAATTTCCAAAAAATTCTTACTCGATAAATTTCCGGTAATAATAATTCAAGTACTCGTGAGATTACAAATTAAAAAAAAATCGACTAACCTTTATTTTTAACTGCTTCCTGACTTGGTAACCCCTGAATCCGGCCTGAATTTTCGTAGCTGCTTGCGCTTCCATGTTGCCGCCGTCAGTTTTCCTGCGTTTTTCACTTTCCATGCTCTCCGGAGGCGAACCACTGATGTCGCTGTCGTTCGTCGAATCGGCCCGTATCCGTAAGTCGGCTTTTCCCGGAACCTGCGCATTCCTGTTGCGGTCGGTCTCGGTGACGTCGGTCGCAGGAGCGGGCGACGTCATCAGGTTTTCGGCATCTGTTGCATAATTGTCCGTTTGACAAGTTGAAGGTGAACGTTAAGGCGGATAGTTTTTGGGATAATGGATGGGACGACATGTGATTCTGGTCGCAATGAATACATTTTTTTATCTCCGATTGGTTTCGGAACGATTTGGATGCATTTATTTTCGAATTTGCGAAAAAAAATCGGTCGGTAAAAAAAGATTAATGCGTGGGCGTTTTAGGATATTAGATGAAACATAAAAAGAATATATTTTAAACATTAATTCACCAATTGTTTAATTGAATTGTAACTACAGTGCGTCCATAAAGTAACGCATAAATTCATTATTGGCTAAATGAACAATAAAATTAGGAATTCCCAAAACAGGTCGATTTTTGATTTCAATTTACTATTGTTTCAAATCATAATCTAATATACAAGGTGAACCACTTTAGTGTAATGACGTCATCACCATTTTTTTCAAATGGAACCCCTTTTTTTTCAATTTCCAAATTGCCTTTGCTGAGCTGATTCCAAAAATGTATAATATGTTGCTTCAAATTGGTACAGGGTGGGCAAAAATGCAAAAAAAAATATGAAAATTGTTTATGGAAAGTAATACGTTACTGAATGTAATAAACAAATTAAATGGAATTATGTAGTTATGCAATTAATGTGATACACTTCCAAAAACTAACAAACGAACGAAAATTTACAATAAATGTTCAAATTGTTCTCCATTGACCGTTAGACAATGACTGAACCGGGCATTACTTTCGTCTCTAACATTCTGTAGCATGGCGGGTGTTATGCTCTGTATTTCTTGTCTGATTCGGTCTTGTAGTTGAGGGATATTTCCAGATCTGTTGAAGTAGACTTTAGATTTTAAATAACCCCATAAAAAGAAGTCTAATGGGTTCAGATCAGGTGATCTAGCAGGCCATTCCACTGGTCCCCTTCTTCCTATCCACCTTTGTGGAAAAGTTGTGTTTAAAAAATTGCGCACAGCTACTGCGTAATGTGGTGGTGCGCCATCCTGTTGAAACCAGATTCTGCGGTCTACATTAGTGGGTATTTGAATATCAGGAAAAAGCTGGATCAGATCAGGAATTAATGTATTTTGTAGGAAATCCAGATATAATGCTCCTGTTAAGTTTTCATCGAAAAAATATGGACCAATAATTGTATTTCTCACAATACCAGCCCATACGTTAGTTTTTTGTGGTCTTTGCGTATGGTACTCTTGCATCCAGTGTGGATTTTCATCAGACCAATAACGGGTGTTTTGCCGGTTAACATGACCGTTCAAATAAAACGTTGCCTCGTCCGAAAATAAAACGTTATCAATGAAATTGTTATTTTGGTTCATCATATACTCGCAGAATTCAGTTCTTCGGTCAAAGTCGTCTTCAGCCAATTCATGGATGAGACGTACTTTATAAGGATGGTATTTTACCTTTTTGAAAATGTTTGATACTGAAGACTTTCCAATACCAAAATTCCTAGATAATCCTCGCACTGTACAGTGTGGATTTTCTACAGCCGACAAAATTATGTCTTGTTGAATATTTTCATCAATTTTTGGTCTACCTTGCCTTGCTGCATCCCTCACATGTCCTAATTCTCTGTATTTTCGCTCTATTCTACTTACCGTAGATTGTGAAATAGGTTCACGATCTGGGTGCATTTCATGGAATAATCGGCATACCTCTTGTTGAGTCCGCATCTTATCGCCAATACCAATCATCATTAATATTTCAATCCTGTCACTTTCGGTTAAAGGCATTTTGTAAAAAAAGTTCACGAACGTACCTTCTCTACAGCGTTAACAATACGAAACTGTGCTTCAATGTTTTTGACAGTGTTGTCAAATAAAAAAAACTGGTATGTCAAATAAAAAAAACTGGTAAAAGATAATGCCAAACAAAAAGATTTTTATAGTCCAGGGGCTTGGATCACTAATAAAAGCTGTAAGATACAATTATTAAGAATAATGCTGTATGTTCTTGATAGTTTATCAAAGTAGTTGTAATAACAATACGTAATTTCATTTAATGTACCAATTTGAAGCAACATATTATACATTTTTGGAATCAGCTCAGCAAAGGCAATTTGGAAATTGAAAAAAAAGGGGGGGTTCCATTTGAAAAAAATGATGATGACGTCATTACACGAAAGTGGTTCACCCTGTATATTAGATTATGATTTGAAACAATAGTAAATTGAAATCAAAAATCGACCTGTTTTGGGAATTCCTAATTTTATTGTTCATTTAGCCAATAATGAATTTATGCGTTACTTTATGGACGCACTGTATATTAAAAGCGGAAAAGGAGTGTAGTAGGAATGGAGTTAATACATCACAATTCAGAGGAGTAAATATTTTAAAGAGTTTGGAACAGTCCCAGACAGCACACCATATCTACTGGAAATCCTAATATCCACTGAATATCTAGTCCATGGTGGATATCTATTTTATATCCATGAGATGTAATTTATAGACATGCAAATGTCAATAAATATTAGTAATTATACAGGGTGTTTCAGAATGTAATGTACATACGTTAACTGTAGGTGTGGAACACTTGGGTGCTTCGAAATCATCCATTATTAATTGGTCTATCACATCTCATTACCCAGATACAAATTTCGCCTGAATTTGTTTTTAGCCAAAACTCAACAACCACTCGGTATAAAAAATAAAAATTTGGCAAGTAGACTCATTTCACTATAACAAAATTAATGCCGTAAAAATAATAATTAGATTCCAGGTCCGGCTTAACAAAATTTGAGCATTTCTGCCTGCTTCAAAAACAACACTCTGTATGAGCAAATTTAACATATCTGATTAAACATCTTAAAAGAGCGGAAAAAATCAATTTGGGTAGGTGTCATTTAAAATTTGCGCATGTCGTTTTAGAGGCACTAATATTTTGATAAAAAATGATATATTTAAAAATTTGTTAACTTCAGAATTTAAACACGATTTTTTGATTATAAAACATGGAAAATATTACTTTTTTAAGTAAGTACTTTTCAAATATTTCAATTTTACACTGTTTTAGTCTTTGATTTAATATTAGAAATAAATTACAGGCCCGTATAGTTAGCTAAACCAATAATTTTTTAAATACCCTGTATAATGAAAAATAAGGAAAGTAAAGATTAAAAAGGAAATTTCGAATTAATGGCAAACATTAACAGACTTTGAGTTTGGTATTTTCTTTAAGGTACCAGGAAAATTTAATTATGTATAAACAAAATAATTATAAAAAAAATAATTATTAATTTTATTTCACAATTAAACTTTTTGAAACAATTAAAACCTAATTAATAAAATAACCTATTCTAACCTAATAATTGTTCAAAATAAAAACCATTCTGCTGAATACATATTGTTGCCCTTTCCACAATTTCTTGGATTGCCGCTCGAATTGTTTCAGGTTTATTTCGTATTTCTACGCACGCATTGTTTATTCTTTGAAGAAGTTCATCAGGTGTATTAATTTCGTCACTATAAACTAATGATTTTAAATGTCCCCAAAGGTAATAATCGACGGGATTAAAATCTGGTGATCTTGCCGGCCAGTGATTAGGTCCACCTCGACCTATCCACGTATTAGGAAAATTCTCATTTAGAAATTCTCTTACGATTCTTCTAAAATGTGGCGCAGCACCATCATGCTGGAAATACATGCTCCCAATATTTTCATTTTCCAGCAGTACTGGCAAATGATTTTGAATAAAATCTAAGTATGCTTCACCTGTTAGTCGATTAGGAAGCACATGCGACCCAATCAGATGGTTGTTTAGCAAACCACACCAAATATTCACAGAAAATTTATTTTGCGAGTGGCTCTGTCTTACAACGTGTGGATTTTCTTGTGCCCAAAAATGAGAATTCCTTAAGTTGTATACACCATCCCTAGTGAATTGTGATTCATCGGAAAATAAACATCGATTAAGAATTCTTCTATTTCGAATAATCCAGTTAGAAAACAGTATTCTATGTATTTCATCTCCCATCTCCAATCTCTGTACATGTTGAAAGTGGAATGGATATAACCTATTTCTTTTTAATGTTCGCCAAATAGTAACGTGTGGTAGATCTAATGCATTACTTATTCTGCGAGTACTAATTTTTGGATCATTTTCAACCATATTGATAATATTCTCTTCTACATCAATGTTTTCCATTCTATTGTGTTCATTGAATTTTGCTGTAGGAAAACGACCGTGATGTCTAAGAAAATTAAAAATGTTCGAAAAAGTTTGATGGTTAGGCAGTCGGCGTCCTGGAAACCTTCTCTCATATTCCCTTACAGCGGCTCGACTATTACCATTACAAAATCCGTATACAAACAAAATATCGGCATATTCTTCGTTGGAAAATTGATAAGGCATTTCTAGATTTGGTTATTTAACACCAATGTTTGCAACAAAGAAACTTTAATGAATAGTCTATTAAACTTATGTATTAGCTGTCAAAAACTTTCAACTGTTTTCTTACTTTCTAGATAAAGTTATTTATAAAACAGAGAATACATAATACATGTGAAAAAATAAAAAAATAATCCTAAGGTTGGCAATCCAAAGAATTTATTGAATGGCTTATTTGATAAAATAGTTGTCATTTGATCAAATATTAGGTTGATCAAGGTTGTTTTAATAGTTAGGTTTTTCTTGAGTTATTCCCTTTATTTAGGAAATAAAATTAAATATTTAAATACAATAAAAAGTTAACTGTATGAGTAATAATTACTAAGTTATGTTTAAAATTGAATCTTGCTGTTAAACTCATTTTTGTTAAGTAGAAATAATATTTTTAATCTTTAATTTCCTTATTTTTCATTATGCAGGGTATTTAAAAAATTATTGGTTTAGCTAACTATACGGGCCTGTAATTTATTTCTAATATTAAATCAAAGACTAAAACAGTGTAAAATTGAGATATTTGAAAAGTACTTACTTAAAAAAGTAATATTTTCCATGTTTTATAATCAAAAAATCGTGTTTAAATTCTGAAGTTAACAAATTTTTAAATATATCATTTTTTATCAAAAAATTAGTGCCTCTAAAACGACATGCGCAAATTTTAAAAGACACCTACCCAAATTGATTTTTTCCGCTCTTTTAAGATGTTTAATCAGATATGTTAAATTTGCTCATACAGTGTGTTGTTTTTGAAGCGGACAGAAATGCTCAAATTTTGTTAATCCGGACCTGGAATCTCATTTTTATTTTTACGGCATTATTTTTGTTATATGGAGATGAGTCTACCTGCCAAATTTTAATTTTTTATACCGAGTGGTTGTTAAGTTTTGGCTAAAAACAAATTCAGGTGAAATTCATAAATCACCCTGTTTCTAGGTAATGAGATGTGATAGGCCTATTAATAATGGATGATTTCGAAGCACCCAAGTGTTCCACACCTACAGTTAACGTATGTACATTACATTCTGAAACACCCTGTATAATAATAGTAATTATGTAACAAATTTAGATATTTAAAATTAAATTTTTTTCAAGGTGTATTCAATATCCCATGAATATCCACTAAATATATCAAAGTCTAGGCGTGAACACAAACCATGGTGGATATCCACTAGATGTAATTTATGGATATATGTACCTAAATGTCAGAAAATATGTGATTTGATTTAATGATTATTAAATTACTTAAATATTACGCCATGTGATAACTAAGAGAGCACGTAGGTATGGTTTATAGAATTTTAAAATTAGTGAGTTGTATTCAATATCCCACAGATATCCGCTAGATAAATAATATTGGCAATGAACGCGAGCGCAGGCGCGGATATTTTCTGCCCTCACAGGTGCCATCGTCTATTTTATAGTTTTTTTTCGTTTTGTTTGTGTCGTGTGCATGAGTTTCATATGATAATTTTGGATTAAAAGGAGGTAAGTAAGCTTTAAAACCTAAATTTATTGGTGTAAAAGATTGATAGACTTTAATTGAATAAGACAATGGTTAAATTCACGTTATTAAGATTGTTAAGTAGGTTGTATGCAATGTACGTTAAAATCCGTGTGCTTTTTAGGTAATTCACAACTAGAAATTGATTTCGTTTTGCGATACCCTATTTCATTATAACTAAGATATGTATTATTATACCTACCTTCATATACCTACTTAATTCGTGTGATTATTATTCTTGGTGATTCGGTTTGGTTTTTATTGTTTAATGGTTGTTATAATTAATTAGAAAGAGGTATTTTTTTCACCAGTTAAGGTAATCTTATTACATCTGCCTTGTATTCAATATCATCTATGAAGAATTTAACAAGTAAGGTTAGGTTATGTTTAGCTTGACCATCAGTTTAGATTGTAGATACATAATTATAATTTATACACAGATCCAGCCCTTTTAAATTATTAGTTAGTGTTATATATTGTATAAGGAACACTCTGTACAAAAGGCTTTTATCAGACTTTGTTTTCGTTTCGGGTATAACTTGATTTAAAATATAGTTTTACTTTTTGAGGAATTCTACAACAGAGCGTCTTTTTTTTCAGGAAGAAATTTCCAGTTGAAATTGCGGCGCCAATATTATGTGTGTGTATGTGTGATTAGGTTTAGGTTTTCTTTGGCTGCGGGTACTATGTTAATTCGTTAGCTTAAATGTAATATGCTATTTAATATAATATTAATGGTAAAAATAAAATGTTGATACTCTTTCTACTCTACATGCTAAACCTATGCTGTGTAGCATAAAAAATAGTTAACACTAGAGGAGTAAACTTTGTATGGGTGTATAGTATACCAAATTAAAAATACAGGGCGTTTCGATGTTGTGCTACTGAAATGCTGATTTTCTTCATATGGATTGTTTTTAGATTATGTAATAGATTGTTCCACTTCTCTTAAAAAAAAAATTAATGAAGCATTAAATACGACACCCTATAGGCATATAATTTTCGATATCTTAAATATATCACATAATGAATGTACACTGGATATGTTGAACATCTATAGGATATATCCAGTGGTTACTTATGAACCTCTACTAAAGGTACCTATTAGATATTTTGCTGGATATCCATAGAATATCTTCTATATCCTGGATGCGGTTTATGACTTCCTACTGTATGTCAGCACATTCATAGCGCTGAAACACAGTAGGAAATCTGAATATCATGCCCGCTCTATGTCATTTTAAACCATACTTGAATTGTGTGCTGCAGTCCAGGAGGAATTCATGAGCGTACAAAGGCGTAAAAGCAGATGAAATCCTACCTGCTGATAAAATTGTAATTATTTTTGAATGACAAAGTTGAATAGTTTTGTTATTTTGTAGTCTGGTTTACAAGTAAAAAATGAAGTTAATTCTTGCTACTGCTATTCTATATATTGAGTTGTTTTTACAATAGATCTGATTATTAGAAAGTATTTTAAATACATTAACTTTATTTTTTTAATATATTGGTTTTCTCTTGATGAAATGAAAAACTAACAAAATATAATGTTTTTATTATAACAATATACAGGGTGTCCTTTAAAATGTGTCCCAAAATTCTCAGGCAGATTCCTTAACCAAAACATGGAAAAAAAGTTCCTATAGACCTATGTCCTAAAGTGCCCCCTAAGCGAGCAACAGCCTCTCGAAATCATTTTTTTTATTTTGATTTTTTGAATTTTCTTAAAAATGGAAACAAATAAAAGAACCAAATGTTGGCTGTTAAATATGATCAATAATAGTGACCTTTTGACACCTTCAAAAAGAAATTATTTCGTCAGGGGTGTACTTGGGAATTTTTTGAAAATTTTGATTATTCATAACTTTTTTGTGTTTTTGGTAATGACTTATCCATATTTTTTTTTTACATTCTACATTGAAAACTACGTCAAAAAGGAATACTTGTTTGATCTCGATTGGAGCAGCCGTTTCCGAGAAAACATCATCCAAAGATATTCGTGCAGTTTAGGTTAATTTTCAATTTTGGCTGTTGTAGCCAAAAAGTTGGAAATCGAGGAGCACGGCTTACATGTCCCTATCCTTACTTTTGAAGGTCTATTCAGTGGCAAAAAATATTAGTTGATACAGGGTGATCAAAAATCGGATGTGATTTTGGATTTTTGATCACCCTGTATCAAATAATATGTATTTTATGTCACTGAATAGACCTTAAAAAGTTAGGATAGGGACTGTAAGCCGTTTTCCTCGATTTCCAACTGTTTGGCTACAACAGCCACCTGAATTTGAAAAAATGTTATTTTTGAGTAGCTGTAGATCCTTTACTATTCATATTAGATAACAAGTGTGATATATCATTGAAATCAGATTATCGAGCAGATTCTAAAATATAAAAATATACACGGTGTTCCATTTAAAAAACATAACTTTGATTTGGCACGGCCTTATGAAACACCCTGTCACATCGTAACTAATTTTAAAATGTGAAGCTTAAAGCTGCCTACTTTTATTATAACAGATCTACAGAGCTTCCTCACACTAATCAATCACCCTGTATACTATTTTTAGCTCTCTAAATAAAATTTAAAAATTTAGTTCCCATTTATTTATTATGAAGACCATAAGGTTTGTATTTAGCTGTTTAGAATAAAAAAGTAAAAATATGTATTTTTTTGGCGTTTTTGTGTTTCATGGATAATTTTTTTCGCTCACTGATAAAAATGTTTCTTCAGTTAAACATTATTTCTAAAAGTGTTCTGGTGCGATTCGTTGTATTGTTATTATTTTGTTTAAAATGGCTCACAATAACTACAATAATGATTACACATTCGGCGAAATGACGGACATGCACTTATGTTTTGGACTCGCTTCTGGAAATGCCAATGAAGCTCGCAGACTTTATCAGGAGCGCTTTCCAAATAGGCATCTTCCATGCGCTAAGACGTTTTCTAGAATTGACGATAGACTTCGGGAAACTGGTACATTTAAGAAAAACTCTAGTAACAGTGGAAGACAAAATTATGTGAGAACTCCTGCTTTGGAAGAAGCAATTTTGGATAGGGTAGCTGAAACCCCATCGACAAGTACCAGAAAAATAGCAAATGGTAAGTAATTACTTATTTATTATTTTAGCTACCCCGTACCTTATCGTATAAAACTAGTTTTTTTACTTGTTATTGCTTCTCTTACATTTCACGACTTTTCGTATCGAAAAGAGTTGCGTTATGCAGAAAAAATCTGATTTCCCAAATCAATGGATTCTCTTTCTTAACTATTCACTACACAGATTCTCTCATTTAATTTCAGAAGTGGGAGTCGGACGTAACACGGTATGGAAAGTTTTGCGTGAACAACAATTGTACCCTTACCACATTCAAAAAGTTCAGGCACTTAAAGCTACTGATTATGAGCCGCGAGTTATCTTTTCTGAATGGTTTCTTGGAAGATGTAATCAAGATGCAATGTTTCTTAATAAAGTGCTATTTACCGATGAAGCTGGTTTTACTAGAGATGGTATAATAAATTTTCGAAATATGCATGAATGGGCTGAAGATAACCCTCACGCGGTTGTTGAACGTCACCACCAGGATAAATTTTCAATAAACGTCTGGGCTGGAGTTATTGATAATTACCTTATTGGACCATTTGTTTTGCCGAATAGGTTAAATGGAGCAGCATACAGGCTTTTTTTGGAAAATAACTTACATGAGCTTCTTGATAATATTCCGATTCAAATCAGACATAACATGTGGTTTATGCATGATGGAGCTCCACCACATTACAGCCTTGAAGCTAGACAGCACCTTAACGAAAGATTTGAGGGTAGAGTAATTGGCAGAGGTTGTCCTGTTAACTGGCCACCTCGTTCACCAGATCTAAATCCAATGGATTTTTTTGTTTGGGGTAATTTAAAATCATTGGTTTATTCCAGTCCTGTTGAAACAGTTGAAGAATTGGAAGAACGAGTTTTTCATCATTGCGAAGTTCTTAGGAATAATCCTGAAGTATTTTTTCGTGTAAGACAGTCTATGATGCGACGGTTGCGCTTGTGTGTGGAAACCAATGGTCGCCACATTGAGCATCTGCTTTAATTTTTTTTGATTTGTTTTTTTAGAATAAATATTTTTTTAAACCGTTTCTTATTATTAAATAAAAATAGTCCCACCACGACATTTGAACTACAATTATTTAGAGAGAGCTAAAAAAGTTATTATATTTTTATTTACGAGATTCACCGAGGTAATTTAGGAAAATTGAAAATTAAGCTAAAGTGGACGAATATCTTTGGATGATGTTTTCTCGGAAACGGCTGCTCCAATCGAGATCAAACAAGTATTCCTTTTTGACGTAGTTTTCAATGTAGAATGTAAAAAAAAATATGGATAAGTCATTACCAAAAACACAAAAAAGTTATGAATAATCAAAATTTTCAAAAAATTCCCAAGTACACCCCTGACGAAATAATTTCTTTTTGAAGGTGTCAAAAGGTCATTATTATTGATCATATTTAACAGCCAAAATTTGGTTCTTTTATTTGTTTCCATTTTTAAGAAAATTCAAAAAATCAAAATAAAAAAAATGATTTCGAGAGGCTGTTGCTCGCTTAGGGGGCACTTTAGGACATAGGTCTATAGGAAATTTTTTTCCATTTTTTGGTTAAGGAATCTGCCTGAGAATTTTGGGACACATTTTAAAGGACACCCTGTATATTGTCAAATATAAACGGTTTTTACATGTATTAAGAAAATAAATTTATTTTTTGGCACATTACTATTAATATTGCTTAGTAGTGAGTGGTTTCTTTTTTTTTAATTCTTCCTGACTGAACCCGTTATCTTGTTTTTGCTCCTGCAGATGTATGTTTTCTTCGACTGATTGCTGTTGGTTGTACTTTTATTTTCCTACCTCTTCTAAACGTCATTTTATTAAGTATTAAATCGACAGCTTGATTTAACGTAACGATTTTTTAAGTGATTTGTAAGTGAATTCATTGCTTTTAAACCACCAGAACTTGAATTTTGCTTAAACGTTTCTACTAATCTGTAAACATTTCAAAGTTTCGTGCGGATCGGCTCCCGTGTTGCCATGCGGTATGAATTCCACCTATAGGAAAAGCAGAAGCCTACTTAAAATCATACCAGGTGACAACACGCGTAGTAATTATAGGGTTCACACGCGCGTATTGGTTTATAAATCCCTACGTGATTTTTGCGCTAGCACGAGGTAGTATTTTTAAAGAATTTTGGAAAAAATATGCATTTAATTCCTCCTGCATTTTAACACCTTAGCGTGCTGACATACAGTATTAATTCATAAAGCGCATCCTGGATATAGACAAATATTGGGATATCCATATTAGATCCCAATGAATATCTATGATATATTGGATATCCACAAAAGATATTCTGTGTATATCTCTGGGATTTGGTGTGTTGTCTGGGGTGGTCACCTTTTTTTCAGAAACTCAAAAAATACCACAATTTTTAATATTAGTCAAATCGGTTGTATTATACACCGTGTCCCACGTAAGGCGGGCATTACAACTTTATGGAGAATAAATTAATTTGTATTTTCGCCATTTTCTGAGTATACATAATCGAATATGCTCTTTTGAATTAAAATAAAATGAACTCTGTGCAAGTGACCACTAACTTCGTTATTTTAAAGGGAATACCCCATATTTTTTTTTAATTTTAGATTCAGCATGAAATTCTGTAAACAACGATACCCCATTTGCCTATTCTAGTTATAGCGGATTTGGCGTTATTCAATTTTTTTCTACATTTTTAGTCGCCGGTAGACATTTTCTTAAAGTCGTCTATCTCAGGTACTATATCTATCAGATACTTAAAATTTTAACCAGAGGTAGTAGATGGGATGTACTTCTTGAGAATATTTAGTGATTCAATATTTGTTGTACGGGGTGTTTGCAAATTATTTTTAAAAATGAAATTTTTAAACATAAAAAACTTTTTTATTTTAAAGGGAACACCCTATATATTTTTTAAATTTAGGATTCAGCATGAAATTCTGTAAACAATGATACCATATTTGCCTATTCTAATTATAGCGGATTTGGCGTTATTCATTTTTTTTTAATTTTTAGTCGTCGCGCCGGTAGGCATTTTCTTAAAGTCGACTGTCTCAGGTACTATTTCTGTTGGATACTTGAAATTTTAGCCAGAAGTAGTAGATGGGATGTACTTTTAAAAACATTTACAGTTTTCTGCAACAAAATATGTCGTTTAAAAAGTTTAAATTTTTTTAATGATAAGGTACATACTAACTAAAAACAATTTTTATTAAAAGCACATGGTTTAAAAAAATCATTTTATCAAATGTTCAATATGCCCCCCGTTAACTTCTAAACATTTTAACAATCTTTTTTCAACATGATTAGTTGTTGCTTTACGAATCATTTCACCATCTAACTCGTTAAAGGCATTCCGAACTCTTTGCTCTAATTCTTCTTTTTAGTATTAATTTGGGTAGAGTACACTAAATTTTTAATATGACCCCATAAAAAAAATCAACAGGAGTTAGATCTGGCGATCTTGCAGGCCAAAGCCAAGGGCCATTTGGACCTATCCATCGGTCTTCAAAGAGTGCTGTAATTTCTTGATTTACATAGTATGTTGAATGTGCTGGGGTACCATCCAGCTGGTACCAAAAATTATTTGGTAGCTGGTTTAAAATGTCGGCAACTACTTCTCTAAGAATTCTAATGTATCTTTCTGAGGTCAGTCTTTCATTATAAATGTAATAAAAAGCTCTTCCAAAACTAAAACTAAATTCGTACTGAAATTGTGCTTCACGATAAAAATGTGGATTTTCGTTTGCCCAGAAATGACATTGCTTGCGATTGATGATCCCTTTACGTGTAAATTTCGACTCGTCTGACCACAAAATTTTGTTTAAAATCTCGGGATCTTCTTGAATTCGTACCAATAACCATTCGCATAATTCAGTTCGTCTTATTTGATCACCATCTCGCAACTCATGAACTTTTCTTTGTGCATAGGGATGCCATTTATTTAGTGCTAAAATTCGACTAATATTTAAATTATCTTGAGCCATTCTAATGGAGGCGTGAGGATACGCAGTAAAATACCCTAATACGTTAATTAGATTAACTTCTTCATCTCGGACATAATGTTGACGGTTTCTTCCCGGGTTTTGTTTAAAATTATTCAGAAAGTTAGCTTCGATTCTATCAAATTTCTGTCTGTTCATTGGTGGTAAATGAGGGTATCGTTCATTAAACATGCGGCACGTTCTACTTTTGATTCGATTACATTCTCCATGAATGTAAAATAAATTAAGAATATCTTGGTTGGTATATTCTTCAATATTTTCCATATTTTCCATATTTTGAACGCAAAAAATACACAACATAGAAATATGACAATTCAGTTTGTTGACAGATTGTTGTTTAGCATATTTCCACGGCATACTAAGATAAAAAATTAAAATGTAAAACTATACCATATTATGTATTTCTTAAAATTGGCGAGAGATAATTATAGGGAATTAATAGTGCAAATGAAGATCAATGAAGAATAATTTTCTGAACAAAATGAAATAAAAATATACAGGATTTTCCATTTAAAATAAAAAAAAATTTCATGTTTAAAATATTTATTTTTTAAAATAATTTCCAAACACATAGTCGAACAAACGATGTACAAGTAAATTTAAAAAAGCAAATGTCTGCCGGCATATAAAAGTTTATAAAAAACTGAATAACGCCAAATACACTATAATTAGAATAGGTGAATGGGGTATCATTGTTTACAGAATTTCATGCTGAATCTAAAATTTAAAAAATATATAGGGTGTTCAATTTAAAATAAAAAAGTTTTTTATGTTTAAAAAATTTCATTTTTAAAAATAATTTGCAAACACCCCGTACAACAAATAATGAATAACTAAATATTCTCAAGAAGTACATACCATCTACTACCTCTGGTTAAAATTTTAAGTATCTGATAGATATAGTACCTGAGATAGACGACTTTAAGAAAATGTCTACCGGTGACTAAAAATGTAGAAAAAAATTGAATAACGCCAAATCCGGTATAACTAGAATAGGCAAATGGGGTATCGTTGTTTACAGAATTTCATGCTGAATCTAAAATTAAAAAAAAATATGGGGTATTCTCTTTAAAATAACGAAGTTAGTGGTCACTTCCGGTATAACCGGAAGTTCAACAGAGTTCATTTTATTTTAATTCAAAAGAGCATATTCGATTATGTATACTCAGAAAATGTCGAAAATACAAATTAATTTATTCTCCATAAAGTTGTAATGCCCGCCTTGCGTGGGACACGGTGTATAATAAACCTTAGGTACATTTGGCATTAGAAAAACTTGTTCAACCTGTTAAAAAATATAACGAAAAATCAAAAGAAGTCTGCAAAAGTGGTTACTATACTATTAGTTTGTAAAGAAATACGCCTAAAGCGTTGTACTTCATTGTAATAGAAAACGAATACATGGGAATAGCGGGCTAAGTCCATGCAGTCCAGGGAAAAATGGAGCTAGATCACAAGCCGTTCCATGTTGCTGTATTATTAAATTTAGAATCTGTTCTTTACTTCCATTTTTTGATTTATTGCTGAACTACGATAGAACAAGTAAATAGTAACTCTGGTGATGAATATAAAATTAGTTCTAATGTAAATAGTGAAAGACATTTTCCAGATTAACCAATATTAGCAAATAAGCTACCTCTATGTACAAAATAAAACAAAATTTAAACAAAATAGGTATCTGGTTCCAGCAATGGCTATTACCTCTCAACATAAATAAGTGTACAGTATTGCACATTGACCCAAATAATCCCCACATACAGTATATCATAGATACCAACGCAATGACTCCTGTCGAAACACAGAAGGATCTTGGTTTAATCATATCTAAATACTTAAAATGGGAAACCTACATTGCTAATCTAGTGAAGAAAGTCAACAGTTTCATTTACCTTATCAAAGGAGCTTTTAAAGAACTTTCCGATGATATGATCATCAAACTATGAATAACTTACATATGACCAAAGATAGAATTTGCAAGGACCGTTTGGGATCCATAATTGAACTGCTGGAAAGAGTACAAAGGAGTCACCAAAATTCCATTAGCTCTACAAAACAATGAGTATTGTGATCGGTTTACCAAACTACAACTTTCAAGGTTAGAGGATAGAAGAACTAGAGGAGACTTGATAAAAGCTTACAAGTGGACCTGTGGATATTACACCTGTGATAACATCCTCTAGACCAACATATCAAGAATCTTGAGAGGTCACTCAAAGAAATTAGATAAAGAATGGTTAATTAAAGTGCAAAGAAAAAAATTCATTACACACAGTACTGTATATCTGTGGAATGATTTCCAGGAACATGCGGTCTCAGTACACAACATAAACCAGTTCAAGGCGAGAGTTGATAAAGAAATCGAAGAAGGAAGAAATAATGTTATTCATTATAATTTATAGTGTATTAAGTTTTAACTGTCATGTGGTAATTTAGAATAATTTTTGTCACTAATTTAAAGAGCAGAAAAATAATTTTTAAAAAATACATACGGTATCGGATTTGGAAAATCGCTAATCCTGATGGTCCTAATCAGGATAATGAGATAAACTATTTATATTATTGTATTGTCATCGGTTTTTGATAAGTGTGCGAAGTTTCAAATCAATCCGGCGTTTTGAAAGGGGTGAAAATCACGTTAAAAGATTTCGTTGCATAGATACATTCAGGAAGATTTATGGAAAATTAGTTTTTCTCATAGACGGCTGCAGCAAATTGAATTCTGTAAAAAGTATTTTATTTGGGCCGGTTATTGCTTGAAATTGGGATGGATAAGGAAGTTATAATTGAGCAGTTTCTATGTTTTAAATTTGTCGATTGCCATACACAGAAGGGTTTTTAAATTTCACTAAATCAGGTAGGCTTTGAAAAAACAAATTTTTTTTCTAAATACAGTTATTCTTTAGTATTTTATGTATTGGTTGTTGTTATTGTAAACTTTCATTATTTTCTAAACAATTAAATTAGTATTATTAAATATAGTAACCTTTTGTAAATTATTTGCTTTAAATCCTAAATTAAATTAAACCATGCATTCTTTGTATAACCATCGACAAATTTAAAACATTAAAACTGTTCTGTAAAATTTTAATGGTTTTTGATAAAAAAAATGGTATTTAAAAATGTGTTTCTATTGAATAGATCTTTAAATTTCTGAAATAAAAATGGAATGCTTCCGACAAAACAAAATGTGAAGCCTCGCGACGCCCAGCATCGTATAATTTTAACTTCCATATTTATCCCAATTTCAAGCATCAATTGGTGTTAATAATTTACAATTACTGGCAATTTTTGTGAGATATTTAAAAAACACTTTAATTTTGGGCCAAAAATGAATGAAAAACAGTTTTTTATAAATTATCAAAAAACAAGATGCACCAGACAACTAGTCGGAATAAATAAAGTTGGCAGTGTACCACGAGAAGTAGCAAAATTTTTAAAATAAAAAATGTGATGTGTCCAACACATGACTTTCCTATCTAGTTGTTACAGGCTTTTTCCGGTTATTTTGTACAACCTATTGCAGCACCTCCATAAATGTTTAGAGGATAAAATAAATATATACATTTTCCACATACATCTACCTCGAAATATTTTTCTATAGATGTTCATTGAAAATGTAAATACTGAAAAATTTAAATTTAGCACTTTTCCTACAATTTTTCCATTACGGTCCATTTTAGAAAAATCATGTATAAACAAAAATTATAGAGATCGATATCGCAAACAACTTTTAGTTATTAGAAGTAACTCTTATTTGAACAATTTTCTTCTCCAAACATAAATAACAGATATATTCCATAAAATATAAAAACGGCCTCCCATAAAGTACCCCCCCAGATGTTCCGACTTTGTCCAAAATCTAATCATTTCACGTCAGGCCGAAATAAAACTTAAGTATAAAATTTACTGTTTTTTCTTTATCCGTTTTTGAGTTTTCTTCAAATTTCGAAATTTACACATTTTCTTAAATATCTCGAGAAATTATGTATAGGATAAAAATTATAGAGAATTATATTACAAACAACTTTTATTTGAACAATTTTTATAAAAAAATATTTTTTTACATTTCGTCAAATTTCTCGATTACGAACTATTTTAGAAAAATTTTGTATAGAACAAAAATTATAAATAATAATATAAGAAGTAACTTTTATTTGAAGAATTTTCTGCCTTAAACTTAAATAACAGATATATTTCATAAAATATAAAAATAACTACCTATAAAGTACCCCCCAGATGTTCCGACACTGCCCAAAATCTGGACGCTGGAACAAGGCTTAAGTTTAAAATTTGGTGTTTTTCTCTTTATCGGTTCATGAGTTATGCGACACACACACACACACACACACACACACACACACACACACACACACACACACACACACACACACACACACACACACACACACATACACAAACACACACACACACGCACGCACGCACGCACACACACACACACACACAGAGACACACACAGACACACACACAGACACACACACAGACACACACACACACACACACACACACACACACACACACACACACACACACACACACACACACACACACACACACACACACACACACACACACACACACACACACACACACACACACACACACACACACACACACACACACACACACACACACACACACACACACAGACACACAGACACAGACATCATCGGAAAAATAGTCAAAACGGATTCAGGGGACCTCAAAACATAAAAATCCGTCGAAAACTTGAGGTCGAAAAAAATCATGATTCCTATGCTTTCCTTACCTATATCTGTATACAGATAGGAAAGTAAAAACCTAAATTTGTATACTGGGCATTGTTTCAGATGATCGTCTGCAATACTAGTCGACTCAGGTGAAGACATCATCTCTTTGAAGCGGCATGGAGGCTGGAAGTCTTCAAATGTTGCAGAAGGTTATATCGAAAAGTCAATAGCAAACAAATGAAAATATTAGAGAAAATAGTATGGGCAATAACAGGCCCTTCAACTTTAACAGCAACAGAAAAAAATCTGGTTTTAGAGGAAACATACTCAAATAATATTGAAAATAGTACAGAATTGCACGACTTAAACGTTGAAAAAATGTACAAAATACTTTATTATCACATAATGTTTCTCAAACACGAATAAATTTTCACAACTATTCCAATAATCATTTTATATTGATTTTTAAGGATCACATGACAAAAATTTAAAAAACTGCTGTGTTTATTTATTTAGTTTTAAGGTTGGAATTAGATTTTATAGTAATATATATTATAGTAATATAACATACACCGGTTTTAAACCTGCCCAAATGTTGCCAATTTCTAAAGAAAGGTTAACGGAGTGGGGGAACTGGGCGGCGACACGCGGCGACCCGAACTCTGTGACAGGGACCGGACTTTGTTTATTAGCAACTTAATGAACTATTAGGTTTATTTAAAAGGTGTTTAATCGAATTTTGTATTATGAAATCAAATTATCGTGATTTTTTAATATCAAACAGATGCCACGACATTTTATGTAAAGAGAAGACCTTTTATAGAATATTTCGTTAGCGTTTATTTACTACGGACTTTTCTGCAAGAGATTACAGTAAAATGTTGAAATAGCATATATTATTAATAGAGCAAAAAATGTTACTTATTTTCTACGAGTATTATAAAAATAGCATGTGCGCAGGCTAATACTGCAAATCTACCCTTATGAGTTGAACATTATATTTTTTCTACGGCTATTACATATTATTAAAAATTAGTCAAAATGAGAAAATGCTGTTTCGTATTGTAACCTCAGAAAAAGTATATTAAGGCTTCTTTCTTTAAGAATATTATTTATTATAAAGGATGAGTCACATAAAACTCTAGAAATGCATATGTCTGAAACCAGATAACATTTTAAAATTTAAATCTATTAAAAGTCATTTGGTCGCTAGGGATGAGTGATTATCGAAATAAATTATCGATAATAGAAAATAATCGATTATTTTCGATCAATAGATTATTTTCAAACAATATATTTTTTGTCATTTCCTTTAAAATCGACTACTTGATTATCTTTGAAAAATCAAAAATAATCGATTAATTAAAAAGCCAATTAACCGATAAATCAGTGTTTACAAAATATAATATAAATAGAATTATCGTTTATTTTAAATAATCGATTATTTTCAAATAAACCATTTTTTTTCGTCCATGGAAACAGATTATTCGATAATCTTTGAAAAATCGAAAATAATCGATTAATCAAAAATAATTAATTAATTAAAAAGTCGATTAACTGATAAATCGATTTAAAAAAAAACAGAATGATCGATTATTTTAAATAATTGATTATTTTCGATCAACCGATTATTATCAATAATCTATTTTTATTGTATTTCCTTTAAAATCGTTAATTCGATTATCTTTGAAATACCGAAAATAATCGATAATTCCAAAATAATCGCCTAATCGAAAATAATCAATTAATTAAGAAGCCGATTCTATGATAAATCGATTATTACCAATAATCTATTTTATTGTATTTCAAAAATATTCGATTAATTAAAAAGTCGATTAACTGACAAATCGATTTTCAAAAAAAAAACAGAATGATCGATTATTTTAAATAATCGATTATTTTCGATCAATCGATTATTATCAATAATCTATTTTTATTGTATTTCCTTTAAAATCGATAATACGGTTATCTTTGAAATACCAAAAATAATCAATAATTCCAAAATAATCGCCTAATCGAAAATAACCAATTAATTAAGAAGCCGATTCTATGATAAATCGATTTTCAAAAAAATAAAACGAATTATCTATTATTTTCTAATAATCCTTTTTTCATATTTCCTTTGAAATTGATTATTCGATTATCGAAAATAATTGATTATTAAAAAGCTGATTATCCAATAAATCGATAATTTTAAAAAAATAACCAAAATATCGATTATGTAAAATAACCGATTATATTCAATCGATTATTTTCATATATTATCTTTGAAAAATCGAAAATAATCAAATAATTAAAAAACCGATTAAACGATAAATCGATAATTTTGAATAAATCTACTTTTTCTGTATTTCCTTTAAAATCGATTAATACATTATCTTAATGTATTAATCGAAAATAATTTATTAAAAACAGCGGATAAATCGATTTTCATTAAAAAATATCAGAATTATCGATAAATCGATTATTTTTGTAACCCCTTTCGGTCGCTTGCTTTTATCTGAGCATTTAGCTCCAACATTTAGAGATTCGGATTTTTTGATCCAGTTATCTTTGAAATGGCATTCGCTTGTATAATAAATAAATATTGCTAAATGTTGGATTTTTTTTAGTAAACGAAAATTATGTTCGAGTTGTTTAGGGGTTTGTAATGTAACATTTTATTAACGTGACTAAGGGTTGATGCCACCGTTGTGTTAAACGAAGTTTAAAATGACATTTTTACATTAACACAGTCATTTTAATCTCCGTTTAACACAACGGTGGAATCGGACCTAACTCCTGTAACTTTAGTATTTTTTTTGCTTATACTAGATTACTTTGTTTTAAGACTAAAAATTCAATGTCACTTTCGATTTGACCGCAAATAAGATGAACCTTGAAATTTTAAGTAGGTCATCCTGTATTTCATCTAATATTCTTATAAAAATACCTTATAAAAATACCTTATAAAAATACCTTATAAAAATACCTTATAAAAATACCTTATAAAAATACCTTATAAAAATACCTTATAAAAATAAAATTTAGCTAGCAACTATGATTCTTTACCTCTTATTTATCTACCAAAAAGGGCTAAAAACTACCTTTAGAAAACATTCTTATAAAACTACTTTTTAAATACAAAATTTCGTTAGCAATAATGCCTATTTACTATTTATTTAAATTAAATGTTCAAAATTTTACCCTTTTGTAAATTTATGTAAGTAATATGAAATCTAATTTCTGATGCTTAATATTTATTGAAACCCCTTAATGCGGATCTGAAGTATTCAGCCCAGAGAATCATGGCGCTTTATGTCAAAACGTTAATAAATATTTACCGCTGAAAACGAATATATTCATAACAGTAGTACTTGTATTATAAGTACATACAATTTTTCAAGATACATCGTGACATTTTGAACTTGAAATTGAATAACTAGAACACTTTAAATTGCTAAAATACCAACAAATAAATCAAAAAACAGCTGTCAATGGTGATTAAACTCAGGTGGAGGTGATCGCTGAATGGAAATCGGAGCAATTCGGGTGGCGTCGTGCAACAATGATTTTCAATTGGTGGGTTACTTTGGCTTAAAATAGACAACATGCGCAGTGTGCAATGTTACATCTTCGGTCTCTTTAATCTAAGTATAGTGCACATTTGTTAACTATTTGTATCTACGAGTATATATTTATATAAAATTCTATAACTTCATTTTAAATCCTAAAATTATACATGTGTAAGTAATTATTATTTTATAAGATTTATAAAATATTCATTATTTAATAAAATTAAAAATTTATGAAGATTAAAAATATTGGAGTCGTAGGAAAAATAGTGTTCATAATTCGTTGAGAAGTGTATTCCTTGCAATCGTTACGTTTCCGCACTCGTCGCTATGCGGCTCGTGCTAAACGTCACTCGTGCGTAATATATCACTTTCCACACTTGTTATGTAATATACTATTACAGAACTCAATTTGCTGCAAAAAAATCTTCCACATACATACTGTAATGTTTGTTTATTTTAAACAACAGTTTATTAATTAATAATTTATTTAAACACTTATTTATTTTTAAACAATTCTATTCTAATTTATATATATATTTCGAATGTCTTTAAACTGTTCACTATTTATCTTCACAAATGTTTTTATACAACTGACTGCTGCGTTGTTCCTCCACTAATATTTATATACAAATTTAAAATTCTGGTGGATTCCAGAATGCTCCTACTAGAAACATATCATTATATCTGGAATATACTATAAAGCGCCTTCACCATAGTCGTTACATATGTTTGGTCTTAAGGGGTTTAATTATGTACGATAATCGGACAAGTTGAACCTCAAAGGCCAAATAAGACAGAGAGGAACTTGGAGGATTAGAGCATGACTGAATAACGAAATGGCTCACATACCAAGTTAATATTAGCGAGTTAAAAAATAGTTATATAGATATTATTATGGGGTAATTCCGCATCAATAACAGTTTCCTTTCGATGAAAATTCTAAAATAACTATAATATAGAGCCGAAAAATGTATGGATAACAGAAAACTATTTCAAGTTATTATAAATCAAAAATCATATCATAAGACAAAATTATTGTTTTGTATTTCATGTTCAACTAATTTCCAAACCATTTGCATGTGAATTGTATTCTGAAAATATCAGATTTGAATAAGTGAAGAAATATAGAAAATACTAAAAAATTAATTACCAAAACATTTTGCCGGTTTTTCTAGGTCTAGATACTGATTAAAAAAGAAGTAACATTTAACCAGATAATTATGTTTTGAATCTACATACCCCCAATACGATTCGGTTATGATGTCCCTATTCAAATTGCTTGTTTTAGCAGCGTTATAAGATATGCTCTATAAAGGTGTAGAAACAGTCCTAATCATTTCAATTTTCAACTAATTATTGCAGACGATTTGGTAAGGTTATCTTGTTGGATTTTTAATAATAATATGATATAACTAGGGCCAGATTAGCGATACCAGGCCCTAGGCTAAAAATAATGACTTAGAACCTTTCCTATCTAGAACATTCATCAGTTGGTGAAAATTTTTTTGATAAAGTAAAATTTGAAACAATAATAGCTAGTTTTTAATGATATGTTTATATACAGGGTGGCCACTTTTTTAATGGGATTGTATTAGTAATTTCTAAACCATACTAGTTAGAAAGTTGGTTAAATAGAGAAAAATTTGCCTATCTCGAAGTATAATCTAGCGGTGGAAATTAATCGAAAATAGCAGGCCCGGTTCTTGAGATATTTCGATAAAAGAAAATTCGATCTTTTCGGTTTTTTGGTTATCGTTCATTTATTTTTAGAACTACCAAAAAATATTTTTAAGGTTTTTTATTTGATAGTAAATTTTCTTTTTGACGTTTTCATATTTTGCATTCAACGTTTCGTATTCTTCGGACCACCCTCAACTTATTTTTTTTAAATATGGACCTGGATATTTTATAACATTATTTGAAATAACTTTTCATTCTGCATCCAGCGGTGTATTACACAATGGCATTCAATTACGGTTTTTGGGTAATATGGACCGTAATCCAAATTTTATTAAATTTACTCCTGGTTTCAGCCATATTTAGTTGAGACGACATAATTTCATGCCTCTAGATAAAAAATAAAGTCAATTCTTATAAAATTTATGTAATTCTTCGAAAATTAAACAATTCATCAACAACAATAGTAATGTAGAAATTTTAAAACACAATTACTGATAATAAGAAGAAATTCAGTTTTTGTAAGTCATAATCAAATTATTTGAAAATATCAATAAAATTAATTGAGTAACAGTGGCGACTTGTGGGCACTAGCGGCAGTGGGGCACACACTAGTAAGGAATCCCGGGATTCGTTTTTCCCTTAGGTAAACAAGTTCTCCTCTTAATGAAAATTAAATATATTTCAAAACAATCAGTTGGGGCAATAACAATTTCTGAATGTGACTGCAGGGAGCTAAATGTGACCACTCAAAATGCATTTAACTATGTATGTGGCTATTTAATCAAAAAATCATTACATTTCCACTTTTGCGAAATTTGCGTACATTTCTCAGAAGAATGCAGTTTACTTAACAATTTTAACTTGTTAACGCATTTTAAAGCATACGACTCTGAAGAAAAGATGTTTGGCAATTTAAAATCTCCCAGCGAAAAATTTCTCTTTTATATTTTCAAATTAGAAAAAATATTTATATCTCTATTTGATAGTTTGTCAACTAAGCCTGGAATTTCCAACGCATACCTTTTTGAGATGAGCAAAATGGAATTTGGTCATCCTTGCCAACAATTTGCGAAAATGTACACCGTTAAATTATTTATAAGACTTAGAATTTTTTATACTCTTAACTCTCAAACAGAGATTTCAAATCCTCGAAAAAGTCAAACAAAACCAAAAGAAAAATTAAAATTGTGTCCCATCTCTATTTTCAGATGTACAACATCTAAAAATTTATATCCCGTCATAATAAATTTCACAAATTCACAAATTTGGCGATGTTTTGTAACCTAGGCGGTCGGACTAAACGTTCAACGGTCGCAAGCTCTGTTGAAACTGGAGCCAACGCAATCGTCTATTTCTTCTGCTGGATCTAGGAAGAAAGTGGTGGGAGCTCTAGGCTATTGCCGCCGCGTACATTCGTTGGTGTACGTTAATCTGGGACAGTGCCCTGCTTGTGACGTATAATCCATCGCATGTGTTCATCTCTTGCTAAGCGATATTGTCGTTGTCTTTGTTTTTCGCATCATAATTATAGAGAAAACAACAGAGTCACACATTTACTGTGCCCATCTTCGGAACGTCGCTCAACGCCCGGTCGTCCAGTGTCGTGCCAACGCGGTTTGCGCTGAATATTAGATAAAATAATAATAGGCATTGAAGAAAGTATAAAATATGTAAGTTATTTTTTTTTGTTTATTATATTAGGGTACGTGTCCAAGTGCCCTTACGGGCAAACCGCCACGTTGAGTAATTATATAAAATGTCCGCCATCTTCTTCAATACACTTGGTGATTCTGATATTCAGATTTCTTATGCTATTGCTTATTCCTTCTTCTTGGATTCTTCCATTTATGTTTTCGTAATTAATCACTTTATGTTCGAAGTATTATACACTGATTATAAAATGAATACAGATCCGTACCAATAAAATTTGGATTACGGTCCATATTACCCAAAAACCGTCATTGAATGCCACCGCTGGATGCAGGAGGAAAAGATATTTCAAATAATGTTATAAAATATTCAGGTCCATATTTAAAAAAAATAAGTTGAGGGTGGTCAGGAGAATACGAAACGTTTGATGCAAAATATGAAAACGTCAAATCAATGAAAATTTACTATCAAATAAAAAACCTTAAAAAGATTTTTTAGTAGTTCTGAAAATAAATGAACGATAACCAAAAAACCGAAAAGATCGAATTTCTTTTTATCGAAATATCTTAAGAACCGGACCTGCTATTTTCGATTAATTTTCACCGCTAGAGTAGGCTTTCAGTAACGCAACTTTTTCTCTAGTTACCCGACTTTCTAACTAGTATGGTTTGGGAATTACTAATACAGTCCCATTAAAAAAGTGACCACCCTGTATATTAAAAAAAATCACAAATCAAAGAATATATAAAAATATTAACTTAAAATACTTTCACTAAAGAAACAAAAAAAAAGAATATAATAGGTGTATTCATAGTAGGTTTGTATTAATATCGTTTTCTTTTTTTATGTATTGGTAATTTATTAGCCCTGTCCTTTTAATAAAATTATTGAATCAAAATTTCTGATACATTTGTTTCTAATTCACAAACCAATAACTTTGGACTATAAGTACTGCATACATTTTTGTAATCGTTTATTATTGGGGAACTCAAAAATGGAGAGAAAAATATGTTGTTCTATTTAAAAAAAAATCTACGAGGTCATGTACACGAAAGTGGTGACATCATTAGTCATTAGTACATCCAATAATTATAGCGTAAGACGAGCAGTTGAAAATAAAAATTGACCTGATAAAAGGATTTTGTTAAAATATCGAATTTATTCCAACCTATACATCCTCACTGTATATTTATACTTTATATCCGAAATTTGGCATTTGGCAAACCTTAGTCACTTAAGGCTAACGACCCAAGGCAATTTATTTAAATTCTCAGTGATCTCTAATCACATTTATATTTATAATAGAGATCTTTTTTTATCAGATAATTTTACAACGTTGCTTCAAATGATAAAAATAAAATGTAACAGTACATTAGCTCTAAAAAATATTAATAAATTATACCCAGTGAAATGTGTCAAATTTCCATGGCCAGGACTGATTTAAATAAGAAAATTTAACGGCATTGCGCAAGTTTATGGCATATTTTGAGGTTGGGTCTTGGAGGAAGACTTTTAAAATATTTTATTACCTCAAAACAGTGTTACTAGGCATGAAATGTACTAACATTTGCCAGAGGATCAAAGTCAAACCCTTTTCGTGTTTAAAGTAATCGGTACGCCAATTTGCAAAATTTCAGTCCAAGGTAACTTGATTGTTTTAAATGGGACTACCAATGTACCTTAATAAACTCGCAATCTTCCACCCACGCACTAATGGCCCACCCTGTATATCCATAGACACTCTACCAATTGTTTAGCAAGGTTTTTCTCGTTTATGGAGTAGTAAATAATTAGCTGTCTATTTAGGGTCGCAGGTACCTACTTGGGATAAATACTTATCGTAACGATCTGTTAGTGGCACTGACCCCGCATAATCTATTAAATTTTTTTTGGTTTCTGTTATGAATTTGTGCAATAAAGTTATTGATATATCTAACAAACACGTTTAAATTACTTTTATTTATTCCCCAAATAGTTTCGACATTTTTTTTGTAAATATTTGTTGGAACAATATGGAAAACTTTTTTTATTATTGGTTTTGTGAAAAATTTTATTCCTGAATAAAAGTTTTGCATGGTCCAAAACTTAAAATGCAACTATCAGATATCAATTTTTTAAGTCTTATACGAGATTTGTCAAAAAATATGAATTTTACTCGAGAGTAAAGTACCATTATTTTTTACAATACTAAAAAATGTAAAGTTATTTTGAATCATATGTTATATTTAAATATGCAATTACAGTTATTTAGCATGAAAATTCAGGTTAGGTGATTATTTATAATGTAAAACGATTATTCATTAATTGAAGTTATAAATTAAATAATCTCTAAACTTAAATTTTAAAGCTAAATTGCTGTAACTGCATATTTGTACATACCTTTTAATTCAAATTAACTTTACTTTATAACATTTTTCTGTATTGTAAAACATATTTTCGACGTTCCTTTTGTATTTGTCATACAGTGTCTACTTAAGTTAGAACCATATGGAAAACGATTTATTATTTCCTAATAACACTGATCTGCCAGAAACATTCCATTTAGGTATTGTATATGTTCCTATATTTCTGACATAAAGGGTACTTCCTGCGATGTTTCTAAAGAAACGTTTCTGGAATGATTTTTTAAGAACGTTTTAAAAACATCGAAATTATGTATAGGTAATATTTTTAAAACTAAAGCTTAGTTTATAACCGCCGTAACATAACTTAAGAACTTAATGTAAGAAGTTGAAATATTAAATTTACGCATACTTATTTATAAATGTTCGTAACGTAACTTGAAAACTTAACGTACTCTAGAAAGTTCGCCAACTTTTATACTAACAACTTGGGACCTTACGGTCAGCCAATGAGGTAATTCTGAGTTCAGCAAGTTATTATTTTTATTTTTTTTTTATAAATGAATGGACAAATACCATTTTTTTGTAAACTATCATTCTCTTTTTTTATGAACATACATTAACATGAATGTTTTATGTTTATGTTATTGGAGATAAAATATTTAGGAGACATGAGTGTTGCTACGTATACCTAATAACATCAAGTCTAGAACTGAAACAAGACACACAACTAGTTTGCTAGGAAAGACTAAATTCTCATTATTGCTCAAAAACAATCAACATCTTCGGTAAACTAATCTGTTTCATTATGTTTTTATATTATTACTGAGGCCCTTCCTATGGGGCCTCAGTATTGCTTTCCTGCATATGAAAAAATTTTCTTACCCCCATTTTTTTATACCTTTGCCGGCACGATAACTCTAGAACGAAAGTTCTGATTGACTTACGATTTTGAATTTCTTGAATACTTCTAACTTAGAACCCTATTGATTTTCAGAATTTACTTTAATTTCAATGTTCTTAAAATCCGTCCATGCATTTCTTTTATAATTTATTTTACGCATTCCAAACATTTTTAATGTCTAACACTCCTAACATTCCATACATTCCAAACATTTAGAATTATATCTGTCATGCTCCGTCAATACAAATTAGCGCGGTGTTGCCAAAGGTCCATTCAAAATCAACAAAAAAGATATATAAAAATACCTTATTTTTGACATATTTCCATGCTTTCAAAAAGCAGTTCTTTTAATTTATTTCCGGTCACACCCGATGATTTATTTATCCCCTTTGATTGAATTGTTGTAGTATATAATTTTTAGGTATTAATATTACGTTATCTATAAAGTCATAAACAATGTACTTTTCGAAAACTTTGAAACATAATTACATCGTGTTATCCAAAAGTTTTTAACATTTTTTTAAATTTAGAAAATTTATTTGTTTGATAAATGATGCTAGCCCAGCCAAGTTAAAAGAGTATCATCGACAAAAGGATAGCTGAATTAATTCAATTTGTGCTGGGTTAACTGTGACGTCACTCGGCGGATACTTTTAAGACATTTCTTTGTAAGCTTACCACAACATACTTGGTTACAGTATTGTGGTTACTGTGGTGACGTCACACATACCTGTGACTAATGTAGAAGAATTAACTAAAGATAAAACAAGGGTAGGAGCAGCTATAGCTATATATCAAATTTAAGTTTGAGAATTTCTAAACGGAATTTGAGGTCAAATATCGTTTAGCCAAAATCAGTTACGTAAAAATTGTTGCCATGGCAACCGTTGCATTTAACTTCATCTTGTAACATAACCTCATTATCTACCAAATGGCAGATAAAATAAAAAGAAGACAGAATCAGACTGTCCCGGTCCTAGTATTAAATTAAGTGTAAGGGTTAAAGAAAAGGTCCTTTATTTCTCACAAGTCAATTTAATTGGCGACCGGTTTCGAAGCTGTCACTTCATCATCAGGCACACCTAAATGGAATGTCAAGGAGTCAGTTGTAATAAAAAACAATCATAAAAGCATGAACGGACTTTAACATATACAAAATAACAGAAAAAACAGAAAAAACACAAAAGAAGTTAAACAATAACCTTGACTCACCTTGACTAATTCCATAAAGGAAGCGCTACTAAAAGTTTAACAAAACGAGTTAAAAAAAGTCATATGTAATACAATAGTATTTTTTAAAAATATTGTAGGTTAGGTTAAACCGCGAGATGTCTGTTTGAATAAATTAATTAAAACACATGTAAGACTATTATTAACTAAACAACACAAAATAGTTTTTACAAGCACAAACAGTTTAAAAATTTTTAAGGATATAACGTCAATTAATAAAAGTAAAAAGTAAAAATTATCAGACTCTCAAGACATCTATCTAGATTTTTTAACGAATCAATGTAGTAAACTGTAAATTTTAAATTTAGCGGATAAATAGTGTACTAACAAAGGTGTTATTTACTGTAACAGTAATTTTTCTTTTGATTATCTGCTTCAAATTTCCCTTTTACATATGAATTTTCATATTTTCTTGTTCAGTGTTCTTATTTTCTTGTTAGTATTTTTTGCTTTCTCATTTCCCAGTTTAATATTTTTACTTTGTGTGTGTGTGTGTGTGTGTGTGTGTGTGTGTGTGTGTGTGTGTGTGTGTGTGTGTGTGTGTGTGTGTGTGTGTGTGTGTGTGTGTGTGTGTGTGTGTGTGTGTGTGTGTGTGTGTGTGTGTGTGTGTGTGTGTGTGTGTGTGTGTGTGTGTGTGTGTGTGTGTGTGTGTGTGTGTGTGTGTGTGTGTGTGTGTGTGTGTGTGTGTGTGTGTGTGTGTGTGTGTGTGTGTGTGTGTGTGTGTGTGTGTGTGTGTGTGTGTGTGTGTGTGTGTGTGTGTGTGTGTGTGTGTGTGTGTGTGTGTGTGTGTGTGTGTGTGTGTGTGTGTGTGTGTGTGTGTGTGTGTGTGTGTGTGTGTGTGTGTGTGTGTGTGTGTGTGTGTGTGTGTGTGTGTGTGTGTGTGTGTGTGTGTGTGTGTGTGTGTGTGTGTGTGTGTGTGTGTGTGTGTGTGTGTGTGTGTGTGTGTGTGTGTGTGTGTGTGTGTGTGTGTGTGTGTGTGTGTGTGTGTGTGTGTGTGTGTGTGTGTGTGTGTGTGTGTGTGTGTGTGTGTGTGTGTGTGTGTGTGTGTGTGTGTGTGTGTGTGTGTGTGTGTGTGTGTGTGTGTGTGTGTGTGTGTGTGTGTGTGTGTGTGTGTGTGTGTGTGTGTGTGTGTGTGTGTGTGTGTGTGTGTGTGTGTGTGTGTGTGTGTGTGTGTGTGTGTGTGTGTGTGTGTGTGTGTGTGTGTGTGTGTGTGTGTGTGTGTGTGTGTGTGTGTGTGTGTGTGTGTGTGTGTGTGTGTGTGTGTGTGTGTGTGTGTGTGTGTGTGTGTGTGTGTGTGTGTGTGTGTGTGTGTGTGTGTGTGTGTGTGTGTGTGTG
Organism: Psylliodes chrysocephalus; assembly: GCA_927349885.1. Lineage (NCBI taxonomy): Eukaryota > Metazoa > Arthropoda > Insecta > Coleoptera > Chrysomelidae > Psylliodes > Psylliodes chrysocephalus. Next base: position 27,600,214 of record OV651824.1, on the reverse strand, counting down.
TGTGTGTGTGTGTGTGTGTGTGTGTGTGTGTGTGTGTGTGTGTGTGTGTGTGTGTGTGTGTGTGTGTGTGTGTGTGTGTGTGTGTGTGTGTGTGTGTGTGTGTGTGTGTGTGTGTGTGTGTGTGTGTGTGTGTGTGTGTGTGTGTGTGTGTGTGTGTGTGTGTGTGTGTGTGTGTGTGTGTGTGTGTGTGTGTGTGTGTGTGTGTGTGTGTGTGTGTGTGTGTGTGTGTGTGTGTGTGTGTGTGTGTGTGTGTGTGTGTGTGTGTGTGTGTGTGTGTGTGTGTGTGTGTGTGTGTGTGTGTGTGTGTGTGTGTGTGTGTGTGTGTGTGTGTGTGTGTGTGTGTGTGTGTGTGTGTGTGTGTGTGTGTGTGTGTGTGTGTGTGTGTGTGTGTGTGTGTGTGTGTGTGTGTGTGTGTGTGTGTGTGTGTGTGTGTGTGTGTGTGTGTGTGTGTGTGTGTGTGTGTGTGTGTGTGTGTGTGTGTGTGTGTGTGTGTGTGTGTGTGTGTGTGTGTGTGTGTGTGTGTGTGTGTGTGTGTGTGTGTGTGTGTGTGTGTGTGTGTGTGTGTGTGTGTGTGTGTGTGTGTGTGTGTGTGTGTGTGTGTGTGTGTGTGTGTGTGTGTGTGTGTGTGTGTGTGTGTGTGTGTGTGTGTGTGTGTGTGTGTGTGTGTGTGTGTGTGTGTGTGTGTGTGTGTGTGTGTGTAACGCATAACTCATGAACCGATACACAGAAAAACACCAAATTTTAAACTTAAGCTTTGTTTCAGCGTCCAATGAGCTGATTAGATTTTGGACAGAGTCGGAACATCTGGGGGGGTACTTTATAGGTGGTCATTTTTATATTTTATGAAATATATCTGTTATTTAAGTTTAGAGAAGAAAATTCTTCAAATAAAAGTTACTTCTTATATAATTATCTATAATTTTTGTTTTATGCAAAATTTTCCTAAAATGGTCCGTATTCGAGAAATTTGACAAAATGTAAAAAACATTATTTTTTATAAAAATTGTTTAAATAAAAGTTGTTTGTAATATAATTCTATATAATTTTTATCTTATACATAATTTCTCTAAAATGGACCGTATTCGAGATATTTGAGAAAATGTGTAAATTTAGAATTTTGAAGAAAACTCAAAAACGGATAAAGAAAAATACATTAAATTTTAAACTTAAATTTTATTTCGGCCTGACGTGAAATGATTAGATTTTGGACAAAGTCGGAACATCTAGGGGGGTACTTATGTGGGTTATTTATGTTTGGAGAAGAAAATTGTTCAAATTAAAGTTACTTCTAATATTATAATCTATAATTTTTGTTTTTGTCAAAATTTCCTGAAATGGTTTGTATCCGAGAAATTTGACAAAATGTGCAAAATTCTGATTTTTATGAAAATTGTTGAACTAAAAGTTGTTTGCGATATCGATCTCTATAATTTTTGTTTATACATAATTTTTCTAAAATGGACCGTAATGGAAAAGTGCTAAATTTAAATTTTTCAGTATTTTCGTTTTCAATGAATATCTATAGAAAAATGTTTCGAGGTAGATGTATGTGGACAATGTATGTATTTAGTTTATCCTCTAAACATTTATAGAGATGCTGCAATAGGTTGTACAAAATAACCGGAAAAAGCCTATAATAACTAGATAGGAAAGTCATGTGTTGGACACATCAGATTTTTTAATCATGTTTTAATTCAAAACCCTCTACTTGTGTATCAATCTATAGAACAGTTCTGGACTCTGTATAGATACCTTGCCTAAGTGGGAATCATATATTAGTCTCCCCCACAGTACATATGGCGCCACTATCAATAAATAATTAGACCGGTTGTTGTCCACCCATTGATTTTAATTAGACACTTGGCAACACCGCGCATATTTGAATTGACAGAGCATGACAGATCATGACAGATATAAGTAGCAAAATATAGCAAAATCATAATTTATGTGTTTTATTTGGAGGTTAGATGCATAGTTCACACTTGTTTATTTCATACGGTTGTCAGTAATTTGATAATTTCTGAAATACACTTTATTTACAGAAAAAACTCACAAATCTTTTCATACGCGTTTTAAATGAGTAATTTGTGACTTTATATGAGTGTATTCAATTAGCAAAGTGTAATTAATTACATACTAGTTGTTGTTGTTGTTGCTGTTGTTGCTGTTGTTGTTGTTGTTGTTGTTGTTGTTGCTGTTGTTGCTGTTGTTGTTTTTGTTGTTGTTGTTGTTGTTGTTGTTGTTGTTGATGGTGTTGTTGTTGTTGTTGTTGTTGTTGTTGTTGTTGTTGTTGTTGTTGTTGTTGTTGTTGTTGTTGTTGTTGTTGTTGTTGTTGTTGTTGTTGTTGTTGTTGTTGTTGTTGTTGTTGTTGTTGTTGTTGTTGTTGTTGTTGTTGTTGTTGTTGTTGTTGTTGTTGTTGTTGTTGTTGTTGTTGTTGTTGTTGTTGTTGTTGTTGTTGTTGTTGTTGTTGTTGTTGTTGTTGTTGTTGTTGTTGTTGTTGTTGTTGTTGTTGTTGTTGTTGTTGTTGTTGTTGTTGTTGTTGTTGTTGTTGTTGTTGTTGTTGTTGTTGTTGTTGTTGTTGTTGTTGTTGTTGTTGTTGTTGTTGTTGTTGTTGTTGTTGTTGTTGTTGTTGTTGTTGTTGTTGTTGTTGTTGTTGTTGTTGTTGTTGTTGTTGTTGTTGTTGTTGTTGTTGTTGTTGTTGTTGTTGTTGTTGTTGTTGTTATAAGGGGAAAAGCGAGGGCAATTTAAATATGAAATTAAATACAGAATAAAAAAATTTTGTCTTGACAGATCGAGTCGTTACTGTTACTGTTATAAAAGTCTTTGAGTATACAGGGCCGACCCTGTATACTCAAAGACTTTTATAACGGGCTAATTTTGGGCAAAACCAAGTCTGAATTTGTATTTCCGCTATCTGACTCTCAAAATATTTTTATTATCGAAAAAAATCGCAATAAACGTTACACGAAGGATAAATAAATCTGGAGTACATGATGTTTATGAATCAAGTGGGTCATGGGGATGGTTTATGAGGCGATTAAATAGAATGTGTTCATTAGGATTAGCGCGATTACTTTACGGTTCTTATTTCTAATTGGGACTCGGTGTTTACAAACATGTGTTAGGTTTCTCGAGTGTTTTCTCGAATAAGTGTGTGTTGATTTATTGGGCATTTGACTTAGTGGCAGCGGAGAGTTAATATAAAAACGTTCTTGCGATATATGTCATAAATCAAATGCTGTATTAACATACCAACAGATTTCTTTATTTTTAAAAGATATAAATATGTTGTGTGTAGCTTTTTAATGTATTTAGGCATAGTTTTATGACAAAGTGCCGCTTTTTCAATTTACAAGTCAAGACTAAGATGAAAGGTAGGTCATATCGTTAGATATTCTTGAGACAAAAAGACATTGGTTAGACCTAACTAAAATAGTTATAGGTTTTTAAATTAAAAATTGAAAAATTAATATTTTTCAGTAGCTATTAAACACAATATCTCGAAAATAGACATCTGATTTTCTTTACGTGGTCGCTTGCCTCTGTCTCGTGCCTCGGTCTCGCGTTCCCAAATGGTACCTTTAAAGTTAAAGCAAATTTGCAAAAAAATAGGCAAATAGTGCACCCTATAAAAATTTTAGGGTATCCCTACATCAACAAAACTTTTATTTACTTCATAACAGGTTACAATAATACTAAATGGCCCAACGAAAACTTAACATGGGGGGTTTTGGATATTAATATCGAGGATGTCAAAAAACGCTCGGCCGATTTTAGTTTGAATGGGACAATTTTTTAATTGCAGCATCGTTATTTCAACCCGCAAGCAATGGGGTGTATTTACAATTTAAAGGAAATGTGCCATGCATGGAACATCATTGTAAAATAAATTTGAAGGAGAATTTGGCAATAAGACTAGTTATTGTCTTATTTTTCATTTTAACGTCTTATAGGCCATCGCTGACATGTATTAGATTTTATATTGAATCCAGTATTAATAACAGTTTTCAATATTTTAAAAATATAAACAAAAAGTCATAGTTTTTGTAAATCTGTATATATTTTGCTATTATGAAAATTTGATCGATGTTTTTATGATTTATGATGCACCAACTTTTTACAATATTAACATTTTCTGAAAAAATTGAAGGGTTAATTTAAGTCTTGATTTAATTATATCAACGACGAACAACTATAGACTATTCCTTTTATTCGCATTTGTTTACATGCAGGTATTCAACCTATGCCCACCTTCTCCAAAAGGCTCTGAGAGGCTCTGAGAGAGGTGGTGGCCGAAACATCAAACAATAACAATGCTTTGGAAGATTACTCGAACACTATCTAAACCACAATAAACAATGCCTACAAGAAATCTTGTTTACCAAAGCTGGTCAAACATATTCAGACGACTACCGCATGGTGGTGTCACAAGTTGGATTACCTCAGGAAGATGGCTAGGAAATCCTATAATAAGGCAAGGACAACAAAACTCAAAGAGGGCTAGGGTACTTTTAAATCTTACCTCAAAAATATAAAAAAATCGTTAGACAAAAACAGAGAGATGCATAGAGATCCTACTGCGAAGAAATCGAATATTTCCCGCAGATAGAGAGGCTTGAAAAAACTCTCTCAAAATATCCACATCCCAGCATGTGTGCTCTAATTAAATAGGATGGCATGGAAACTGCCAACCTCGAAGATAGCATCAAACTTTTGCTGTTAACACAGTTTTCTGACTTGGTCATCACAGACGTGGCCGACTGGGCAGAGAAAGAATACAATCTATCTGTTTATGATCGGCAAACTGCCAAACACATTGCAGACTATAAAAAAATTGGATGGGCAATATCCAGTTTCTCTCCATTTAAATCGCCAGGACCTGACAGTATCTATCCAGCTCTACTTCAGTGAGGTCTGGAAGAACTCACACCGCACCTGGTGGGTATATTTAGACCCTCGTTGGCTCTGAGGTATATTCCCAAAAAATGGAGAGAGGTAAAAGTGGTATTTATACCCAAACCTGGAAGGATGGATGACACTGTCCCAAAAACATACCGACCAATTAGTCTGACATCATTTTCCATTGAAAACATTGGAAAAACTATACAAAAGGTACATAGTGGATGCGGTGATTACAACACCACTTCACCCAAACCAACATGCATACACCCCAGGCAGATCTACTAATTCAGCCCTTTATCTAGTTGCTGGCCGAATAGAAAGATCCCTGGACAATAAGGAGTCCGCCTTGGGTGTTTTCAGAGACATAGAAGGTGCTTTTGATAAAACTACCTTCCCCAAAATAATACACTCACTAACCAACACGAATGTTCTACAGATGGTTACTGGGTGGATACATAACATGCTCTCAAAGCGAGAAGTAAACATAAGTGTAGAAGATGTGAATATAAATGGCTTGATTGCGAGGGGATTTTCAGAGTAAGGAGTGCTATCACGTCTATTGGGGAACATGGTCTCCTCGATACCCTCATCAGCCGCCTCAATAATGACGGTTACTACACAATATCATATGCAGATGACCTGGTCATTCTTTAAACAGGAAATTTTGTGAATATACTCTGCGAAAGAATGCAAGTAGCCCTCAAAATTATAGAACAATGGAGCAAGGATCATTCAATGTCTATCAATCCCAAGAAGACAGAAATTGTCCTTTTCACAAGAAAAAGATAAAAATGGAAATATACCTCCAGAACACCTAAACACAAAACTAAACTATGCAATAGAAATGAAGTACCTAGATCTTATCTTTGACAGCAAGTTAACATGGAACTCAAATTTAGAAAACGGAGTCAATAGATAATAGGGGAAAGTGTCCTAAAAATAACAGCATGTAAAATGACATACTGCCTTTTATTTTGAAATTTAGTCAGCAATAAAATAGAAGAAAGTGGTGTTACAGAAAAACCGATACAAAAAGAACAAGATGAAATTTGCAGTAAAGAAAATGAATCAGAGATGATCAAGAGGATAATAATGCAAAAGAAAATATACATACATGTTGTAAAATGACACTATAAGGTTATTTTATTTTATTTATTTTTTAATAGTTTTTAATAGATGTTTTCGTTCAAGTCTATCAATAAAGTATATTCAAAGGAATTTGTAACATTTTTTCCATTCCGATATTTCGCATGGTCTGTGCAAAAACAAGTCTCAAATAAAAAATATGTCATTTTAGGACACCTTCCCCTACTATGCTTATGAGATGAGCAATGCCGCCGAACTGTAGAGCGCATCTGAAGTTTCTCCGCAAGAGTCGTCGTACGGGCTAACACGGGCATTATAAGATCTATGCTTACATATGGTTCAGTTGTCTGGGTACCGAAAATCCAAAATTTGACAGCTATCCGCAAACTAGAACAAATTCAAAATGCAGCACGTCTTAACATAAGAAAAGACATGAAAATCAAACCGACTAGAGTCATTCTTAGTCTCACTTTCCTTGATATTTACATCCATGGAGGTTTCTCTGATAACAATGACCCGTCTTCGCATGGTTGGAATAAAACCTGATGCAGGATCTGGTGAAGCGAAACGTCGCTTTTGGCAGGAGGCGCTTGATATACTCCCACAGCCTTAAGCGAACATACTCCATCTCACCAAGATATATCTTTCATAAACCATATAAAGTTATAACAAAACAAATAGAAGAGCTGGAAGTGGCAGGTACGATTCATATTTACATCGACCGACGGTTCTTTAGATTCTTAAACCTAAACATAAAATGGACTGTGAGTAATAGTGCCAGTGTAGTTTAAACAGAGCTCATGGGGATTCTCATAGCAGCAAAGGAAATCACCGGAATCAATATCACTGGAAGAAACATGCTCAATTATACAGATAGCAGATAAGCACTACTAACCCTGAATAGACCACAAATTTACTCAGGATTAGAACTAGAATGTCACAAAGCTCTGGTCGAAGTATCCATCAAAGGCCACGCTACAATAAAAGGTTAGCGTTTTGCTAATTCACTTGAGAAGAAGGTAGTCAACCAAATACTGGATCTGGCTTTTCTATTGTCCTGACAAAATCAGTAGTGATAGACCTAATTAAAGAACATTCCTTTGTAAAATTCAAAGAAAGATGGGACGAAACAAGAATATGTAGAGCTACCAGGAATCTTTTAGGTTATCCTGACAACATTGCAGCAAACAAATACTTGACTATGACTAGACAGAATTTCAGCCTGGTCACAGGCATTCTTAGTAGTCATTGCCAAGTACGAAAGTATCTCCATATCATGGAGCTGTCTGAATTTGCACTCTCGAGAGGGTGCGAACAAGAAGATGAAGCCATAGATTGTTCGACGCTCTTATTTATTGGAAGATTTGTGTACGGCTAGAAGCACCTCTTGGCGACTTGTGAACTACATTAAATCTGTAGGGTAGTTCACGAGCTAGGAGCTGCCCATCATCTTAGGAGAATGCACAATGTGTCTAGTGAGGCATCAGTGCCGTTGGATAACCCACCCTCCACACATTACAGATATAGAAGTATTCAATTATTATTGTTTTATGTTAGACATATAGAATTTTTGCCTCGGCTGCAGCTTTAGTAAGACACCCACTTAATTAAGTGGGATGGTGTAATGTGTGAGCACGCAATTTATGAATTAATCAGCACTTAAGACTACGATGATTGATTTACACTGTTGTCCCGCTGCCAAATAAATTTAACTACAATAGTTATAATTAAAAAAACTCTCTTTATTAATGCAAGTATTTTTCCTTAATGTAAATTAAAAAAGATTTGTGCTATTCAGAGCTTTTTGTTGTGTAAATTCCGAATTATAACTACAAACAATCTTTGTATAACTATGTTGGATTTCAATGTGAATGCTTGCAATGCGCCTTTTATAAACAAAGTTGACCTGGTAGTTGTTCGCTGTTGAATTATATATAACATATCCGTTCTTTTCATAATATCGTCTATTATTTAGTTAACAATTAGATGTAATTTATTTGTTTTTACCTCGATCAAATCCGGGTCCAAACGGTGGCAATACCTGAAACAATTAAAGACAACCATTAACACGAAACTAAGCTAATTATACAAACTATACCAAATTAAATTAAACGAAAGAATGTTTTCTAGGTTTATATGAAAATAAAATACTTACCTTACAAAGAAAATTAAAAAATATAATACAATCTTAATTATTTACAATTTATTATAAAAGAAGAACTAATAAACTTACCAAGCAGAATATTATTAAAAGTTGACACATTCCAACAAAAATGAAGCAAGAAACATTCGTTTTTAGATATTAAATCTAAGCAGCAGCATCGCACTATTAGGTGATAATAATAAAAATTTAATGTACTAGTGCTAGCGAGTAGCTTTCTTATAAAAATTAAAGTGCTCATTCCACCCTTATTTTTGAGAAATACTGTCAGTCAGACTTATATAATTACTCACAACATTTTTTTAAGAACACAAAAATACTTTTATCATGGGTTTATCATACAGAATGTTCAAAATATGTCTTGTCCCAGTACTATACGTGATTTGATATCAATTTAAGGTGCGGGAACGTTTTATCATGACAAGTAAGGATGCAGAATTTAGCGAATTTGTATTTTTTTTTGTTTGTCTAATTGATAGATGGTTAAATCTTTTGAGGCGTGTAAGATTCAAAGTAAGCAATAAAAATTTAAAATTAAAAAAATTATTAGCACAACTTTCATTCAGTTGAAATTAGTTATGGAGAAACTGTTGCCGCACGGCAAGAGGGTATAGCTGAAATCAGTTACGTAGAAACTGTAACGGTTGGCATAGTAACAAAAAAAACTGGTGAAGAAATGCGCTTTTGGCTTCAAATTTTATAGTCTCAAAAATAGGGTTATTGTTATAGTAGAGAAGACCGTGAGACCGTGAGACCTTCACCCATCTGATAACCAGGTGAAGCATATTTTTGATAAAATTTTATTGTTAATAACACGCCAATGGGAACTTGCCATTCGAAAAGTGTTCATGGCTATTTTTAATTAAATAAATTTTATTATAACCTTTACTTTTTAATAACCGAACAAATTTAATTTTAACAGATAGTTGTTAACACGGAAAATATACCTCAGTAGGCTTGTTTACTTATTTCTGTTCATGGCTACCTAGCAAGCAGGTATGGACAGGTAAGTAAATATAGGTAAACTACAGTTCATCAAATTTCTAGAGGCTTTCGACGGCTAGACAGAGAAAGCACTATTGACAGGCATCCCGACGGATTTACGCAATGAAAGTACACTCTGCGCATCAAGTATTTCACTATTTCATTCAGACGTAAATGTCAGATGTAAATTTCGCTAAAACATTTCTTTTATTTTCGTTTGTGTTTTTTGCTCATTACAGTTTAATAGAACCTAAGTATGTAGTTTAATAGCAAATTAAGAGGCCGCGTGATTAACAGTCAATCTCGCGAAATAATAGCCAATGTTATAGAGTTTATGAGAAGAGAAGGAAACTTTAATTCACCTTCAATACCATTTAAAAATGTAAATGATCGTGTTGCTGCAGCCACAGGAGTATCTAAAAACACTGTCGTCCGCATTTCTGGAGAGAAAAAAAGAATCGATAACCGTGAGATATCGGAATTTTCATCACCAAGAAAAACCATTTAAAAATCAAAAACAGTTATTGATATAGATGAAGCTGCACAAGAATCAAATTTTATTTTTTTGTTATTAGATAGCTATTTTTGTTTCTGAGTTGTGTTCATTTACAGGCTCAATTTTTTTCCGTTTCTCCTTTTTGATTTTATATGGGGTTTCAAGTTGTTTTTGACTTATTTCGACGTAAATCACAACAACACACTTTTTTAATAAAGCAAACAAGTGTTAAGAGGTATACGTACGTGTAAACTACAATTACAAAAAATTGATATGAAACCCATGAAACCACCAACAAAAATGTAAAGCTAGCTTCCGTACTAGAACATGGTGTCATTCGTCGAGATAATTTATCGTTTTGTTTAATAGATCAAGAAATGTAAATATTCCCCTGTTATTTTTTATAAAATTATAAGAGAAATAAATTTTTTTCTAAATAGTATAGTTTATTATTTTGTAGAAAAACAAAATTTCGAAAATTTTAGTAATGTTTCAGAAACAACCGTTATTAATAATAGGTACCATTTTCCTTAATAAGGTAGAAATAAAATATAAACTATTTCCACGATTTACAAAGGCCTACAAAAAAATTATAGGTATTTTCCGCTATCCTATAAAATTTATATTTTCTGACTCAATTTCAAAAGGTTGAAGGAATTCCAAAATACCTTTTATGGCATAATAATTATTTTCAATTCTACATACTATCTTTAGCTGCTTTTAAAAACGTTCTAAGAAAGTCCAATCAGACCAATTTAATCCCTAAACTATTCCACACTTTTAAAATTTAATTACCTAAAAATATTAAAAACTATTTAAAATAACTTGTTTAGCAGACTGTACAATAGCTATCTTAGTCACACGTAGCGCGTTCTCTGTCTGGGCGTCGAACACCTCTAGAAATTTGATGAACTGTACACCGATATGTCAATCAATAAAAATTGATAACAGAAGAAAGATAATTTAATTACGAAAATAATCATATATAGGCTTGCCTGCCAAAAATCTGTTCATGGAATACTAATTCCTTGCTTTATTTAATTAAAAATAGCCATGAACACTTTTCGAATGGCAAGTTTCCATTGTCGTGTTAATAAATCAATAAAATTTCATAAAAAATATACATCATCTGGTTATCAGATGGGTGAAGGTCTACCTCCCATGGTCTCTTAGACTATTATAAAAATGCTTATTAAAAAAAGGCAGTGTTTCTGGAAAAAATATTTCGAAACTAAAAATAACTTTAAGTTGCCTATAAATGCAGAAAGGTGCATTTTTATTCTAGATGCAATTTCAAAAAAATACAAATGTTATGAGAACGTTGTTCAGTCCGTTGATTCAGTACCTATTCTAATTAGCAGCAATCAGGTGAAACTTACAGTGACAACGTGTTGATAAATTGCAAATTGCAGTTAAATAGAGTTCACGTTTTTATTTAGTTGTTTATTAATTACACGATTAGACAGTTATTAAAAAATTGTGTTGTTTTAAAAGGTTACCTATTTATACTAACTGATTAATAATATTTTCTGCTTTTCATGGATTTAACAATAAATATAGAAAGAGTGGTTTCCATAAATCAAATTTTGAGAACTACCGATACGTTATTTAATACAGGGAGATGCAATAATAATGCTGTATCTTAAAGCAACAAGGGCCAATCGCCTTTTGTATTCCACGACTTATTCTCAATGATCATAGTTAGTACTGCCCTTTCCCCGCACTGTTACCACATATTTTAAAGACTAAATACTCTCAAAAGTATTTAGAAAGTGCCAAAATAACAACCTCTATTCCAGTTCCATCGTACTCATATACACTTTTACGTCATTATTTATTTTCGTGTAGAAGTGGTTTACACGTAAATAATTTGTATTCATTATTAATTATCAAAAATACATAAATGGGTAAATCAAAGAAAAACGTTTTTATACAACGGAGGAGTCTACGTCTTTCTAGAATTACAAACTTAAAACAAAATTTTAAAAGAAGCTGCATGCAAAAGACGACACCGAATATCACATGGATGTTAAATAAAATGGTGACACAAATGGGATACGCTTTTTATGAATTGCAAAATGTTTTGTTTGTTCTAGATATGAATTCATACTCCATTGAACAGCATTAAAAAATACACAGTATACACTGTGATACAGGCTAGTTTCTGGTTTATAACTGAATCATATATATGATTTATTGCCTGGGATCTATGCAGGTCTTTTCCTTATTTATTATGCAGTATATACTGTAAAACAGGCTTTATAATTGAGTTATATGTATGACAATGCCTGTGAATCTATGTAGATCCTTTCCTGTTTATTATGCCCGACGCTGAAACATGTTTTTTATAGCATGAAGAGCAAGCGCAAAGCCTCATTCTATGACGTTATCTACAAGGTGGCCGGCATAATATAAATAAACTGATTCTGAAATATTTACAAAAGTAAACATCTTTTATGAAATACAAATTTTCTTCTTTTTTAGTTATGGATATATCCACTGTTTAATATTAAAAAGTATGCACTGTGAAATACTATACTCTTACTGGTTTATATGTGAATACATATTGTAACTGTCACAATGCATTATTTAATGCATGTGTATCTACGGAGATCCTTATCTGTATAATATTTACTTTGGAACAGGCTATTTACTGATATAAAATATGGTAATTAAACCAGTAATTAGTGGGTAATGCAGCAAATGAAAGAGTACTTTTTTAAGTTTATTCCAAGCTTTCGGAAATGTTTATTTCCATCATCAGGGAGACTAAAATAAAATAATACCACATATTATGATAAAGTAAGGTAAAAAAATTTTTTTGTCATCACTTACATCTTAATTAAGGTTGTTCATTTTGGTGGTATTATTCAGTTTAGTAAAAATACAAAGTAAAATGGACAAGCTGAAGTCAATTACAAAATAATATTATACACAAACAATAACTACGATACTTTAAAAAATAAAAAATATTAATAACGAAAGGTCAATTTGACAATTTGACATGACAAGTAAAATTTTAAATAAATAACAAGTTATTAGAGGTTAGGAAATAAATGTGGATAATGCTATGTTTACATATCATTAATATTTTTTAAATGTTCAAAGAGTGATTTTTATATTAAATTAGCTCTGTATTATTTAAATTATGAATTTGGTTTGGTTTATTGTCCAAATCCAATAAATAAGAATAAATTACACTTAAATTGTTAATATCTGTCTTTTTGTTCATAGAATTTGGTTCCTGTGAAATGAAAGCCATCTCCAAGAAAAGTCTTTTATGGTAGTTATTTTCAATGGCTAATATTTTAATTTCGTCATAATTTATATTATGTTGATATTTATTAGCAGAACGTTGTGCTTTGGCTGAACATGCATATTTTTTATTTTTTAAAGTATCGTAGTTATTGTTTGTGTATAATATTATTTTTAATTGACTTCAGCTTGTCCATTTTACTTTGTATGTTTACTAAACTGAATAATACCACCAAAATGAACAACCTTAATTAAGATGAAAGTGATGACAAAAAGATTTTTTTACCTTACTTTATCATAATATGTGGTATTATTTTATTTTAGTCTCCCTGATGATGGAAATAAACATTTCCGAAAGCTTGGAATAAACTTAAAAAAGTACTCTTTCATTTGCTGCATTACCCACTAATTACTGGTTTAATTATTAACTAGTCAGCAACGACTATCAACTCTCTTAAAATATGGTATATATAACTTTTTTATATATTCGAAAGAAGATAAATTATCTATTTTTTGTTTATCAAGAATAATAATTAAGATAATATTACCCAAAATTATCTTGTTAGATAGACAACCTTATACTATACAAGCTTGTAATAACTTAAAATGTTTTCTACAAAATTTACATTACAAACTGAAAGACCTGCGGGGCAACGGTAGTTTAGTAGATATAAAAATTACAACATATTTTATCAATTACATTGAGATACAAGAAATACATAATATTCTAAACTCTAAAGGTAGGTGTCCACAAGGAAACTAAGATCTCGTGATATGTTTGTTTTATGTGACATTTATCTCAGATATGTTTCTACAGAATATGAATTATTTCTGTGAAACACCCGAGTTCAGTTGTCAATGTGTTGAGTTGTGTTGTGGAGTGATTTTATAAAAGGATGTCAACAAAAAGGGCTAGAAGAAGAAAGGCTCCAGCTTGTTATTTGTTGTGTATTCAATACCCAGACAGCACACCAAATCCTTTGTATATCTACTGAACATCCCAATATCCACTGAATGTCCAGTCCATGGTGGATATCTATTTTATATCCATGAGCTGTAATTTATAGACATGCAAATGTCTATAAATAATAGTAATTATATAGCAAATTATTAAAAAATTACGCCATTGTGCTCGCCATTGTGGCTAATTGTACCGTTCAGATATTTAAAATTAATTTTTTTAAGGTGTATTCAATATCCCATGGACATCCACTAAATATATCAAACTCTAGGCGCGAACGCAAACCATCGTGAATATTCACTAGATGTAATTTTTGATTTTGCTTACTAAGTATACACCGTGTCCCACGTAAGGCGGGCATTACAACTTTATGGAGAATAAATTAATTTGTATTTTCGCCATTTTCTGAGTATACATAATCGAATATGCTCTTTTGAATTAAAATAAAATAAATTCTGTGCAACTTCCGGTTATAACGGAAGTGACCACTAACTTCATTATTTTAAAGGGAATACCCCATTTTTTTTTTTAATTTTAGATTCAGCATGAAATTCTGTAAACAACGATTCCCCATTTGCGTATTCTAGTTATAGCGGATTTGGCGTTATTCAATTTTTTTCAACATTTTTAGTCGCCGGTAGACATTTTCTTAAAGTCGTCTATCTCAGGTGCTATATCTATCAGATACGTAAAATTTTAACCAGAGGTAGTAGATGGGATGTACTTCTTAAGAATATTTAGTTATTCATTATTTGTTGTACGGGGTGTTTGCAAATTATTTTTAAAAATGAAATTTTTTAAACATAAAAAACTTTTTTATTTTAAAGGGAACACCCTATATATTTTTTAAATTTAGGATTCAACATGAAATTCTGTAAACAATGATACCATATTTGCCTATTCTAATTATAGCAGATTTGGCGTTATTCATTTTTTTTTAATTTTTAGTCGTCGCGCCGGTAGGCATTTTTTAAAGTCGACTGTCTCAGGTACTATTTCTGTTGGATACTTGAAATTTTAGCCAGAAGTAGTAGATGGGATGTACTTTTAAAAACATTTACAGTTTTCTGCAACAAAATATGTCGTTTAAAAGGTTTAAATTTTTTTAATGGTAAGGTACATACTAACTAAAAACAATTTTTATTAAAAGCACATGGTTTAAAAAAATCATTTTATCAAATGTTCAAAATGCTCCCCGTTAGCTTCTAAACATTTTAACAATCTTTTTTCAACATGATTAGTTGTTGCTTTACGAATCATTTCACCATCTAACTCGTTAAAGGCATTCCGAACTCTTTGCTCTAATTCTTATTTAGTATTAATTTGGGTAGAGTACACTAAATTTTTAATATGACCCCATAAAAAAAATCAACAGGAGTTAGATCTGGCGATCTTGCAGGCCAAAGCCAAGGACCATTTGGACCTATCCATCGGTCTTCAAAGAGTGCTATAATTTCTTGATTTACACTGTATGTTGAATGTGCTGGGGCACCATCCAACTGGTACCAAAAATTATTATTTGGTAGCTGGTTTAAAATGTCGGCAACTACTTCTCTAAGAATTCTAATGTATCTTTCTGAGGTCAGTCTTTCATTATAAATGTAATAAAAAGCTCTTCCAAAACCGATCACTGCAAACACATTAAAACTAAATTCGTACTGAAATTGTGCTTCACGATAAAAATGTGGATTTTCGTTTGCCCAGAAATGACATTGCTTGCGATTGATGATCCCTTTACGTGTAAATTTCGACTCGTCTGACCACAAAATTTTGTTTAAAATCTCGGGATCTTCTTGAATTCGTACCAATAACCATTCGCATAATTCAGTTCGTCTTATTTGATCACCATCTCGCAACTCATGAACTTTTGTTTGTGCATAGGGATGCCATTTATTTAGTGCTAAAATTCGTTGTATTGACCCTCGACTAATATTTAAATTATCTTGAGCCATTCTAATGGAGGCGTGAGGATACGCAGTAAAATACCCTAATACGTTAATTAGATTAACTTCTTCATCTCGGACATAATGTTGACGGTTTCTTCCCGGGTTTTGATTAAAATTATTCAAAAAGTTAGCTTCGATTCTATCAAATTTCTGTCTGTTCATTGGTGGTAAATGAGGGTATCGTTCATTAAACATGCGGCAGGTTCTACTTTTGATTCGATTACATTCGCCATGAATGTAAAATAAATTAAGAATATCTTGGTTGGTATATTCTTCAATATTTTCCATATTTTGAACGCAAAAAATACACAACTTAAATACATAGAAATATGACAATTCAGTTTGTTGACAGATTGTTGTTTAGCATATTTCCACGGCATACTAAGATAAAAAATTAAAATGTAAAACTATGCTATATTATGTAGGTGCATGCGTAAAATTTAAATTTAAATTTTCTTAAAATTGGCGAGAGATAATTATAGGGAATTAATAGTGCAAATGAAGATCAATGAAGAATAATTTTCTGAACAAAATGAAATAAAAATATACAGGATTTTCCATTTAAAATAAAAAAAATTTTCATGTTTAAAATATTTATTTTTTAAAATAATTTCCAAACACACAGTCAAACAAACGATGTACAAGTAAATTTAAAAAAGCAAATGTCTGCCGGCATATAAAAGTTTATAAAAAACTGAATAACGCCAAATACACTATAATTAGAATAGGCGAATGGGGTATCATTGTTTACAGAATTTCATGCTGAATCTAAAATTTAAAAAATATATAGGGTGTTCAATTTAAAATAAAAAAGTTTTTTATGTTTAAAAAATTTCATTTTTAAAAATAATTTACAACAAATAATGAATAACTAAATATTCTTAAGAAGTACATCCCATCTACTACCTCTGGTTAAAATTTTAAGTATCTGATAGATATAGTACCTGAGATAGACGACTTTAAGAAAATGTCTACCGGCGACTAAAAATGTAGAAAAAAATTGAATAACGCCAAATCCGCTATAACTAGAATAGGCAAATGGATTATCGTTGTTTACAGAATTTCATGCTGAATCTAAAAAAAAAAAATATGGGGTATTCCCTTTAAAATAACGAAGTTAGTGGTCACTTCCGGTATAACCGGAAGTGGCACAGAGTTCATTTTATTTTAATTCAAAAGAGCATATTCGATTGTGTATACTCAGAAAATGGCGAAAATACAAATTAATTTATTCTCCATAAAGTTGTAATGCCCGCCTTACGTGGGACACGGTGTATATGGCGATACTACTTTCGTATCTACTCATGCTCAACCTGCCGTAATTCAGTTCGATCGAAATTTGTTTCACAATCAGATTCCATTAGAGACTGGAGTCGAGAATTTCCATTTATTGCTGAAGAGTCCTAATAAGGATAACTTTCTCCTTAGTGGGCAAAATCAAAGGCAGAGTGTTGAAAATATTTTTTATCTCTGCTATTTTCTTTTGACTTTATTCAATAATCATTGGTTACTTATGAACCTCTACTAAAGATACCTATAAAATATTTTGGTGAATATACGAATTCTTCTATATCCTGGGATATAGACGGACATTTGGTTGGATATCCACAGAATATATTCTGTGGATATCTCTAGGATATCTTGTATTGTCTGGAAGATACTCATTAGATATTTTGCTGGATATCCATATGATATCTTCTATATTCTGGATATAGACGGACATTTGGATATCCATATTAGATCCACGGGATATTTCTGATATCCTGTGGATATATTGGATATCCACAAAAGATATTCTGTGGATATCTCTGGGATTTGGTGTGTCTCGAATAAGGCGTTTGATATAATTAAGATCGAACTCCACTTCAGGTAAGTTCACATTGGTCTTTTTTTAAATATTTGTATACGCAAAACCAATCCCTGTATGAAGTCCTTTATGCTATTTAAATTGTTTTTCAAATCACGTCCAAATATGTAAACTCATAAATAAATTTAGAGATTGTCCCTTGTTGCTTTAAGGTACAGAATAGTTTTTGCTGGTGATGAAATTAATAACTGGACAAAAACTAAATAAAACAGAAAACAGTATCTATCCATGAGATATCCGTATTCCAACGTAAATAACTTGACCGGAATCGAACAGATTCCAAAAATTATAAAAAATAAATTTTTCTTCATGAGCTCATGAAAAGTTCCAACTTATCTACCAAATGAGAGTTTAAAAATTGGGTTCCTCGAATAGTTACCAAATCATTCTAAATTGGTCTCACCAATTAACTATGCGGAATGAATTAGAATATAACTTGGGTAAGTAATAGGGTGCTATAAAATATAAAATAAGGATAAAGGTAGACCGAAACCAGCAATTATCAAAATTATTATTAAACGATTTTAAAAATATGCTTAAAAACTAAATGCAAAATCAATGTTTTCTATCTATAATGCAACTATGTTTGGTAAAAATCTATATGTAATTGATGAAGTGCGATATTTACTTACTATTATAAGAAATACTTGACCTGAAGTCTGGCATAACTGAACAGATACGGGTTGCCTTCTACCGGTGTCATTGTGTTGCTCGTTGATTGGTACAACCACTGTATCATGTATTTCTCCACTGTCTAAACCAGCGTTCGATAGTATAGAGGAAATATCATCCAAACTTGGTTCGGTGCTGATTTTTTCTTCTTTTCCTCCATTCTTCAATTTGTTTTTAACTTCAGTGGGTAAAGGTATGACTAACGTTTCATGAACTTCTCTAGTATTAAAAGGTTTATTTATTTCCTTACTTTCCTCATTACTGGCATTTTCTTTTGAATCTTTAATATCAGTTTTTTTATCATTTGTACTAACAATATTTGATGGGACTGTTTCTACACAATCAGATAATGGTTTTCCATCAATTTTTTTCTCGCCTGGTATAGTAGTGGGTTCAGAACAAAACGTGTACAATTTATCTGTATCCTTATTTTTATCAATATCTCCTTTATCATCCTTAGTTTCTTGATTATCTGCTTCATCTTCTGCTGTAGAACTTTCCTCTTCCAAGATTTCTAATTTGGAACTGAGAGATCGAGGCAATTTTCTTTCTGTAGTCAAATTTTTCTCATTTTGTATGGTTTTCGTTACAAGTGGTAAATGTATTTCGTCTTTCAGTTGTTCTAAATCTTGGAAACGTTTGGGAGAAACGATTTTTTCGTACGCTTTGATATCGTCATATCTATTTTCTTCTTCTTTGCCGGAAATTTTGTCTAGTAATTTGCTTTGATAATTATCTAATAATAATTCTTCTTCTACGGTGGGGTAATCCAGAATTTCATCCAAAAGCAGGTTTACGTTACTGGAGTAATGATCGTGAAATTGGTTGGTTTTTTCTTCTTTTGGATCGTTGAAGATTACTGTATTTACTGAACCTGTTGATTCTGCGCTGAAAAGTCTTCTTTCTTCTGATTCTGGTGCAGCATTTTCATCTCCTGTTGACTGGTGATTTTCGGTATTGCTCTAAAAAATATGAACGCTTTAGTATTATTTAGAAAATAATATTAAATTTATAATACCTCAAGAGTTGTTTTGTCTAAATTATCTTTAGTTTCTGAAGTAGAACTGTTGAACTTCTGATGTACTGATGTTGTAGCATCACCAACTTTTAAAGATTTTAAATGTTTTCTAGCTTTAAACCCCTTCCATATTCTTTGAATAACTACAGCAGCTTGCGTTGCTTGCAAAAAATCTCCTTTGTCTTCTGAATTTGATTTTATTAAAGGTTTTTCTGCAGGTGTATCTTTTTTATTTTTAAATCTTCTCCATGCTCTTTGAATTGTTAAAACAGCATCAACAATTTTTTTAAAGTTCATAGATGTTATAACCAATTCATTATTACCTGTATTATTTTCTATTTCTTTATGAAGCAAAAAAGGATTGAAGCTACTTTTGAAACTGGTAAACTTGGATTCATCTTCGATTTTCTTCAGTTCTTCGCGCAGTTTTGAACTGTCAAAGCTAGTTGTCTTTTTTAGTCCATTCACTGGTCGGGTGGATATATTATCAGAACTTTTGGTTTTGTTGAAAGATTTACTATTTTCTTTACCTAGTAGAGATGCAGATTTCTTCTCTGTTTTTTGTTCAACAGCTTCAGTTGGTGTATTACCTTTCTCTCTATCAATGAATTCGTTTAAAAATTTCTTTACTTTGTGCTCAATGAGACCTGTTTGTGCTATTGATAATGTAGAATTGATTAAATTTTCTGCAGTATTTTTGATGAGTACATTTCTATCAGTATCATC
Source organism: Psylliodes chrysocephalus (assembly GCA_927349885.1). Taxonomy (NCBI): domain Eukaryota; kingdom Metazoa; phylum Arthropoda; class Insecta; order Coleoptera; family Chrysomelidae; genus Psylliodes; species Psylliodes chrysocephalus. The sequence continues at coordinate 27,580,140 of OV651824.1, read as the reverse complement.
ATCTTTCATTTCATTGGCAGAAATGTCTTTACCTTTATCATTTTCCACTTTGTGATCTTCCTTTGTACCTATTTCATTTATTAAAGTTTTAATATCTTCATTTTTATTACCTTTTTTATCTACTTTTTCTGTTCCCCCTTCGTTTAAACCACTTTGATCTTTAGATTTCATTACAGCTTTTATATCTTCATTATTTTCTTTTTTATTATCAACTTTTTCATCTATTTCTTCTGTTGAACTTTTATCTAAACCAGTTTGTTTGATCAGTTTGGCTGCAATTTTAATATCTTCATTCTTTCCACTACTATCTTCTTTAGAATCTTTATCATTTTTATTTAAGTTCATGTCTTTTTCAAATTCCAAACTTTCTTTATTATTTTTTGGACTGTCGATATTACTGTTATCACTAGTTTCTATGTTTAATTCATCTGATTTTGGTTCTGTACTATTTTCAGTTTCGTTATCTGCAGTTTCAAGGTCGACTTCATCGATAGCTGATACATCACTATCTGTTAATAAAAATCGATCATTTTCGATTACGTAATTGACGTAATTTTTGGCTACTCTATCTACTAGATGATTTTCTGTTATTGAATTTGGTTTACTATCTGAATCTTCATCTTTTTTGCCTAGTATTGTGGTATTTTTATTAACAATTATATTTGCGTCACTGCTAGTTGGAACATCTTCGAAAGATACTCCTCTTTTTGATCGGGTAAGAGTGTCAGTAATGTCATCTTTAATAGAAACTAGTTCTTTAGTTGGAAGATTATTTTCAGTATTATTTATATATTTATCTTTTTCTTCTTTATTATCAGACAATAATATTTTGTTGTCAAGTTCTAGTGATTTGCTTTGGTCAATAAGATCTTTATGTTTTTCATTATTTTCTTCTGTTTTATTTGTATCTTTATTTTTATCATTTTCTAAATTACTTTCTTGAGTCTTAAGTGTTTTTGTTTTGTTATTGTCATAATTATTAACATCTAGATTATTAGCTGATTTATCTGTTTCGTTTTTGATTTCTTTAATATCTGTTGATTCTATTTGTTTACTATTAATATTTTCATTTTCATTTGATTTATTTTTATTAATTTCTGCATCAATTATTTTTGTTTCAGCAATGTTTTCATTATCTATTTTATTAGATTGTAATGTTTCTTCAGTTTCCTCAGATACTTTATCACTTGGTTCCAATAATTTACTTTGATTTGTATGTTCTTTGTTTTTTGCATTATTTTCTTCCATTTTATCTGTAGCTTCATTTTCTTTTTTCTGAATTTCTGACTTACTTTCTTCTGCCTTTGGTGTGGTTGTTTTATTGTTATCTTCATAATTATCAACATCTACATTATTCGATGATTTGTTTTTCATTTCTTCAATTTTAAATGATTTTGTTTCTTTATTATTAATAGTTTCATTTTCAGTAGATTTATTTTTATTAATTGCTGCATCAATTATTTTTGTTTCACCAATGTTTTCATTATCTATTATATTAGACTGCAATAGTTCTTCAGTTTTTCCAGATACGTTATCAGTTGATATCAGTGAGTTACTTTCAATAATATGTTCTTTATTTTTAGCATTATTTTCTTCAATTTTATCTGTAGCCTTATTTTCTTTTTTCTGAATTTCTGACTTACTTTCTTCTGCCTTTGGTGTGGTTGTTTTATTGTTATCTTCATAATTATCACCATCTACATTATTTGCTGATTTGTTTGTTTTGTTTTTTATTTCTTTAATATTATTAATAATAGTTTCATTTTCAAAAGATTTATTTTTATTAATTGCTGCATCAATAATTATTTTTGTTTCACCAATGCTTTCATTATCTATTTTATTAGATTGCAATATTTCTTCAGTTTTCCCAGATACTTCATCAGTTGATACCACTGAGTTACTTTGAATATGTTCTTTATTTTTAGTATTATTTTCTTCAATTTTATCTGTAGCTTCATTTTCTTTTTTATGAATTTCTGACGTACTTTCTTGTGCCTTTGGTGTGGTTTTTTCATTATTATCTTCAAAATTATCACTATCTACATTGTTCACTGATTTGTTTGTTTCGTTTTTTATTTCTTCAATTTCCAATGATTTTATTTGTTTAATATTATTAATAATAGTTTCCTTTTCAAAAGATTTATTTTTATTAATTGCTGCATCCATTATTTTTGTTTCGCCAACATTTTTATTATCTATTTTATTAGAATGCAATGTTTCTTCAGTTTTCCCAGATACTTCTTTAGTTGATACCAATGAGTCACTTTGAATAATATGTTCTTTCTTTTTAGTATTATTTTCTTCAATTTTATCTGCAGCTTCATTTTCTTTTTTCTGAATTTCTGACTTACTTTCTTTTTCCTTTGGTGTGGTTGTTTTATTATTGTCTTCATAATTATCTTCATCTACGCTATCCACTAATTTGTTTGTTTTGTTTTTTATTTCCTCAATTTCCAATAATTTTATTTGTTTATCATTATTAATAATAGTTTCATTTTCAATAGATTTATCTTTATTTATTTCTGCATCCATTATTTTATTAGATTGCAATATTTCTTCAGTTTTTTCAGATACCTTATCAGATGATACCAACGATTGACTTTGTTTAGTATGTTCTTTGTTTTTATCATTATTGTCTTCAATTTTTTCTGCAACTTCATTTTCTTTTTTCTGAATTTCTGACTTATTTTCTTGCGCCTTTGGTGTCCTTGCTTTATTATCAATATCTACTTTATTAGCTGATTTGTCTGTTTCTTTTTTTATTTCTTCAACTTCCAGTGAATTAAATTGTTTATTATTAATAGTTTCATTTTCAATAGATTTATTTTTATTTATTTTTGCATTCATTATTTTTGTCTCACCAACGTTTTTATTGTCTACATTATCAGACTGTAATATTTCTTTTGTTTTCTCAGTTACTTCATCAGTTGGTTCATCTAATATTTTATTTGTAATTATAGAAACTTCTTGATCACTTTGAGCATCATCTGTTTTTAAATCCTCATATTTATCAGCATATTCTCTATTATTGGATATATTAGCTTTGCTTTCCATTTGTTTTTCCACATTTGTAATTTCTTTATCTTCATTTTTATCTGACAATGAGTTTGCTTTATCCTTATTGATGCTTGTTTCTATAGTTTTTATATTCTTTTCAGTAGACATATTTTTATTTTCATTTTCTTTGTCATCAGTATTATCTAGTTTATTGATATGTCCTTCATCTTTAGCTTCATCCATATTTGATGTTATCTTCTCTTCTTCTATATTTTTATTTACTACGACACTATCTTGTAACTTTCTTATATTTTCTTTAGTAACTCTTTCTTCCAATGTTGATTCAATTTTATTATCAGAATTTTCTATATCAATTTCTGATTTTTCTAAATTATCTGCACCAGGTTGTTCTAGCTGTTTTATAGTTACATCTTTACTATTGACTTCATTTTTTATATTTTCTAAGAATCCAATATCTACAGTTGACATTTTCTCAAATTTATTTTTAGCTGATTTACCATTATTTCTAGAATCTTTAACATCAAAAGTAGACATTTTTTCAAAAATATTTTTGTTGTTAGTTTCGTTTAAGTTTTCTTTCTCATTGCCTACGTTATTTGAATCAACAATATTAATTTCATCATGTTTTTCGCGACTATCACCATTTAGTTCATCATTTTTAATATGTTTTGATTCATCTTCAATTTGTTTAAGCTCTTCACGCAACTTAGAACTGTCAAAACTAGTCGTCCTTGTAAGTTCGTCATTTACTTTTTTAGTAGTATCATCTTTTTCTTCGTTTAATACTCTTTTATCAGTTGCTACTTTCTCTTTTATCGAATCCACTTTTAGGTCAGTTTTTACATCAGCAGATGATTCAGGCGATTCTGTAAAATTATGTTTTAAATCAAACTTCTCGTTGGTATCGATTTCTTTAATATCGAAAGATTTTATTAGACTGTTATTATCAGTTTCTAAACTTGGTACATCAAGATCTGTTTTCTGATCACTTATAGAGACATTGTCTTCATTCATAGTATCTCTGAATAATTTCTCTTCAGCTGATTCACTTTTATCTTTGTCTATAGGTAGTGTAGTTTTAGATTCAGCAATTTTAGATACATCTTCTGTTTCAGTTTCTTCTTTTCCTAATTTGTTGTTGCTTAATTCGTTAATATTTTCATATCTAAGCTGATGAGTAGTAGTATCTTGTTTTTCTTCCAGTTGTTCAACTTTTGTTAACGTTTTGATTTCCGTCAATTTATCATTTTGTTTTTTTATGCTTTCATCTATAAGTTGTACATTTGTAGATATACTTTTAGGTTTAGTATTACCTTCTGTAATTTCGTCAATTTTGTTATCCTCCATTTTTCCAGTTTCATTTTCTTTAGAGGAGATTTGTGTTACCAACAAGTTGTGACTTTTTTCAGTAGCTGCTTCGACCTTTTCTTCAACAAACTCTAAACTATCGTCACTTAGTTCTCCTTCAGATTTTTTCACATCTTCAACTGTTGCATCACTTCTTACTGTTTTGCCTTCTTTCCCTTCTTTTCTATTTTTAGAATTCTCGATATTTATCGGAGTTTCTTTTTCTTCAATTTTTACCTCATTAATAACTAGTTTGGTTTCTATTACTTCATTAACAGCAGAATTTCTTTTAGTCATACCTTTTTCTATATCATTTAAGTCAACTGTACTACTTGTTGTTTCATTTTCTGTGTTTGAAATGCTTGAAAGCAGGACTCTACTAATTTCTTCATCATCAAAGGTTCTACCAGACTGTAATGTATGTTTTTTTCCTATACCCATATTGTCATTAATTGCCAATTTATACGAGTCTGATTTTTGTAAATAATTAGTTTTTTTATTATTAAGTTCATCTTCAGCAGGAATATTTCCAGATTCACTTAAAGTACTCGATTCTTTTTTGATAATTTTGTTATTTTGATTAATTTCTTCGCCTCTATTATCATTATCCAAAACTTTATTACCATTCTTTTGAAAATTTTCTTTTGCAGAAGTATCTGTAATTTCAAGCAAATTTTCCGATTGGTTTCCGACTTTAGTAGATGAATCTTTCTGTAAATTATTTTCTTCTTCACTTTTTCTTAATTTATCTTCATCAATAACTTCTTTTGTATCAATTGTAGCACTGTTATTTTCCAAATGGGTAGAGCCATTTATTTTTAAATTATCTTCTTCTTTAGTAGCAATAACTTTGTTGTCATCTTTTTGTGAATGTTCTTCCTCACTAGTATCTTTATCTTTACCAAGAGTATTGGGTACTTCTTTAGGAGATTTAGTGCTTCTCTTCTTTACAATTTTGTTTTCTTCTTTGACATCAATATCAGCATCTTTAATTTCAATATTTGACAATTCAGATACAGTAATTTGTTCTTTATTTTGATTTGTGTTATTTGTTGATTCAGTTTTAACTACAATAACATCATCTTTTTCATTGTTATTGTTATTATTTTCTACAAGTTTCGTTATATTTTCTGTGAGTATTGGTAACTTAATGGTATTATTATTATTTTCGTATTTTTGCTTCATTGTCTTATGATTTCTATCAGCTGATTCAACAGATCTTTCTCTAATAGTATTAACTTTGTTTTTATTGTTGTTAGACTCTATCACAGGTTTCTGAGTATCACCTGACACACTTCTAGCGTATTTTCTTCTTATAGTCAATTGTTGATTGTTTGGTAATACAGTTGAGGGTCCAGTATGTCTCCTTTTATTATGCTTTAGTTCATTTCTGTTATGCAGTTTCGGTTTATGAGATATAATCGGTGATTCTATTGGAGAATCTGCTCTGATACTAAATTGTTTTGATAATTTTGATGTTCTGGTATGAAGAGGTGGCCTTTCGGGTTTCTCTTTCAACGATTGGACAGTCCGTATAGTTTTTGCTGAAAATAATATTGATTAAAGGAATTTTTGTTGCATTAAAAAATGGTTTTCTATTACTTTTACTAACAGGAACTTTCTCCCTTATTGTAAGTAGATGAGCAAAATATTTAGCTGCAAATTGATAAATATCGTCGGGTTTTTTCAATAAAACTTCTTTTACTAAACCTTCCATTAGTTCTTCTAAACCTATAGGTACGCTGACTCTTTTAACTATCATTTCCCCCGTTTCAGTATCCATGGCTGCTTCCAATGTTCTATAAAAAATGGAAAACAACTCATAACTTGTTTTTCATCAATATTAAAATATGTGCATAAATATACAAACGGATGTATGTGAAAATATTTGTAACAGTAGCTTTCCAACCGCTACCATAACATATTTCTATTAATATCCAAATAATTCATAAATCGATTCAAGCCACGAAAGTTTATTGCCTCTAAAAATATCGATTGTTTAAATTACACTCCATAGTCAGTGGCAAATCTATATTAAATTATTAAGATGTTTATCAAATTCAATATAGCGGTTTGGGTAAATATTATTTCGGAAATATTGACAAACCTACCTCAAATTAAGCTTTTTATTACTAATCAAAAAGCTTGTGCTAATAAAGTGAAAGATAACACTATATTTATAACAAAATAATGATTTTTAATGTAGTTATTTTAGTTAAATTATAATAAAATCTACTTTAATGGAAATTACATTTATTTTCAAAGTTATTCTTTAGATTTATCATTAGAATATAGAGTACTTACTCGTTATTGTGTGGTTTGGAAAATGCTGGACACCAACTGGGGGGTTGAAATGTTATTTCTGTTGACTCGGTCACGCTAGAGTAGTTAGAAACCGATCGAATTTATGTAAATTCGTGTCGCTATGGAAAATTTTTAGACTGACATCGTCTGGTTTATTATGCATTTACATGATAAACGCGAAGGGTTAAAAAAGGAGGTCTGGAGAATTACAAATAATGTCGATCTATTTTTTTTTTTAATTTTGGCGATAGGGTCTTTATTAACAGATAAATAGCTAGTGACAAATTTTTCATTATCTAGGGTATCCTTACAAAATAGTGTATAAAAATCACTGCAAAGGGAGGTCGCTGATTATTTCAGTTCAGTGTATGATCCCAGACAGCACACGATATCCCTGACATATGCCATCAATCTGCCAATTTACCAAAATATATTGCAATATTTATAATATATACACAGAATATATTTCATAATCTATATTCTATAAGGATATTCCAGGCATATGTATTTTTTGGTGCGCAGAATATTCATGATATCTGTGTAAAATATTATAATAAATTTAACTATTTTATTATTTATAAGTATGAATGAAGATATAGTAACCAGGGCCACATTGTTTAGTTTATAAAGACTTAAATTAAACAAAATCGTGAATTTAGAACTCCGGAATGTAACTTAACCCTTAACTACGGACACCTAATTTTAGGACACAGATACTGACACGGAGTCTCACAGACTCCGAATTGAAAAATTTATTTTTCAAAATTATTAATCGCTTTTGCTACTTTGTATTTCATATAATTAAACCATGTACCTTCGTTTTAAATTTTATTACACACATTCCACAAAAAGTGATTACAAAGTAACTTTAAAGGCATTAAAAAACAAAATATGATATTGGAACAATCCATCTATAAATTGACACATTTTAACAACTTATAACTCGAAAACGGAAAAAGATATCGAGATGCAGTTTTCACTAGACCTTTTACATTTACTTCAAGTTTTTCTTGACATTGTTGTCACATGTAATTTTTTCTGGAAAGTGCCGAAAAAAAACGAAGTTTTTTGAATCAAAATTGTGGGCTCATTTTAAATAGAACACCCTATAATTTTTAACATCCTCGGAAAGACCATTTCTTTCCCTTTCCAAAAATGTATTCATTGTAAGCATTTATTCAATTTTTTTGGGCGAAATTAACTTTTTTATGAAACCATGTCGATAACTTCTAAACGTAAAGTATCACAATTTAAAAGCCTTTAACTCGATAATGTGACAATTTATTGATAAGAGGTTTTGACTAAAATTCTGGGAAATGTTTATTTTTTTTATAAAATGGTTGTAAAGTCTCAAATGTCTAAAATAATGAATAAAATTCTTCGTATTTGTAACGTTTATTTGCAAGCCTTTATCCATAAATCATCATTTAAAAGAATGTCTTAAGCGTTTTCAATATGTACTTATATCTGTTTTTTTTTGTCTATTTAATATTCCTCTTTTTGTAAATTAACTTACTCAGCTTTGGATAGAATATGAATGAGTCAATAAGTGATACTACTAATTTATCAAGGGTGCTATGTAAAACAAATCGAGTTGACAGAAGTCTATATTTGTATTATTAATTAGTGCAAGAGGAAGCAGGTATTAAAAAATGTTTACTAAAAGTGAAAAAGCCCGGTGCGTTTTACTTTATATTGAAAGTAGATCAATTACACAAACACAAAAGATTTAGAAATATGTTTGAAAAAAATTCGCCAACCAGAAATTCTATTTTAAACTGGGTAAGTCAGTTTAAAGAAACGGGAACATTAGATAGAAAAAAAAGACAAATTGAAAACGCTCCAGATATTATTTTAAATGATGTTATACAGATAAGGGAAATTTTAGCAAGAAACAATAATAAAATATCTATTAGAAAAATTGCCGAATTCATACATATGTCAAAGAGTAAGGTGCATAAAATTTTAAAAGTAATCAAGTTTAAAGCATATAAGGTTCAGACTTTTCATAAAATTGAAAATCATGCATTTGAAAAGAGAGTTTTTATGTTTGAGACGTTATTAAATTTATTTAGACATCAACCAAATGTAAATCTAATAATGTCACATGAAGCAACGTTTCATTTAAGTGGACGCGTAAACAAACACAATTGGAGGATTTGGGGTGACGAAAATCCTAGAGCTTTCAACGAGTTTGAAAGAGATGCTCCTAAGGTAAATGTATGGTGTGGTGTGTCCAAAACCAAAATTCATGGACCATTTTTCTTTCAAGAGGAAACAGTATATGGAAACAATTCCACGGATATGCTAGAACTATTCTTTTATCCCCAACTAGAACAAGAAGAAATACTAAATACTGTATATTTCCAGCAAGATGGTGCTCCACCGCGTTACTCTCTTGTAGCCAGGAATTCTTTGAACTCAACCTTTGGAGATAAATGGATAGGTCGGGCTGGTCCCATCGAATGGGCTCCATATTCTCCGGATTTAACTATACCAGATTTTTTTATATGAGGTTATGTTAAGGAAAGATGCTACGATCCAACACCTACAAACTTAACTGAACTGAGGAATAATATAATTCATGTGTTTAATACAATTACCCCAGAAATGCTGCAAAATGCATTTACAAATTTTTTAATGCGTCTGCATACATGTATTGAACAAAATGGAGGCCATATTCAACAATTAATTTATTAATGTTTTAGTACATATTTTTTGTATTCAATAAAAATTGAGATAGGTACCAACATGGTGGGATACCACTTACGTCACAAAAATCCGTGTGGTATGAGGTGCTCCCCTCTGTCTTTATAAGTAAAATAAGTATAAGAAAAACAGTATCTTATCAATGATCGTTCGATGTAAAACGTCAATTTATATTTCGATATGTGCCACCAAAATGTAATAGACACCGTTAACATTGATTTAATTACCTAAAATTAAAACATATTAAAGCAATAAAAAAATTATACAAAATTGACTTTTTTCAAAAGGCGAAGAAATAAACTATCTAATGACTATGAGAGATACAAAATGTTTCATTCGCCATAAGACCTTAATCTGAATTTAATTTTTTTTTTACGAAAACTTTACAAGTTTAAGATTTGGCAACTATGTCAGAAAAAAATTTAAACATTTCCAAGAATTTTGGTGTAAACCTTTTATCAGTACATTGCCTTACTCCCAAATTATAAGTTAATTAATTGTGATACTTTACGTTTGGAAGTTATTGACATGGTTGCATAAAAAATTGAATGTTTCCCTAAAAACTAAAGTAAATGCTTACAATGTATACATTTTTGGAAAGGGGAAGAAATGGTCTTTCCGAGGATGTTAAAAATTATAGGGTGTTCTATTTAAAATAAGCTCACAATTTTGGTTCAAAAAAGTTCGTTTTTTTTTCGGCACTTTCCAGAAAAAAATTACATGTGGCAACAATGTCAAGAAAAACTTGAAGTAAATGTAAAAGGTCTAGTGAAAACTGCATCTCGATATCTTTTTTAATTCTCAAGTTATAAGTTGTTAAAATGTGTCAATTTATAGATGGATTATCACAAAAGTGTAAATAAAGCGTGTAATATTCTTAAGAGTAATAACAAAATCAAAATAATTTTTTTACAATATGACTAAGTTATATAACTAAATGTCACAACAAAAAACAGAGCTGAAATATATAAACTGAAAAAACCAGCAAGGGTTAGACAATCTCAATCATCTAAAGCGACACAGCAAGTAGTAATAGTTTATTCATCAAAAAATATATAGTTATAAAAATACAAATGGTAGCTTAAAAATTAAAAGTAATTGAATGAATAAAGGTACACTCGATAAGTGAGTACTCACTTGTTTCGATTATAATACATGAAACTTAAAAAAAAGTACAATAAATTATTATTTAAAAACATTAATGTTGTAAAGATAAAAAAACACAAGATTAAAATATACAAATAACTAAAACTAAATTAACTAAAATTAGAATAAATAAAATAGGATAAATATATTAATATATAAGAGAAATTTAATTGATCCATTTTTATAATTAGAAGATTAAAGTGAATTTAAGGGAAAACGTGACAACAAAAATCTATATTATTGAGTGTTAAAAAAAAACAATTAATTCAAAAAACTAAAGCTGAGACTAGAAACAGACGCAAGTTAAGTATTTCTACATTCTATTATATCTTTAAATTTTTGTCGTGGATTTTCTAAAATAAATTTTTTAAGGCTTTTTTTCATTTTAATTTTACATTTAATTGTTTTTATTGATTCTGGTAGTTCATTATGTATCTTAGGAGCAAGATAGGTATAAGATCGTTGACTAAGTGATTTACTTACTTGTGGCACGATATGGAGATTTCTATTGCGAGTTTGATAGGAGTGAGAAGGTAAGTTAGCATGTTTAGTATTAAGTTGATATTTTTGAGCCATGCAGTAGAAGTATATTTGCCTAAGATCCATGATTTGACTTTCGGCATATAATAGGTCACTTGAGTATCGATATTCTTTCGACAACATAAGTTTTAAAAATCTTTTTTGTATTATCTCAAGCGTTTGGATATGGCACCTTAGTGCATTTACGTGAACATTGAAGGCATATGTGTTTATGGCACTTCGCGCACGTGAATGCTGTTTTTCTTCTTATTCTGGAATGGCATATGTAGCAATATTTTTTCGTTTACAAGCGGCCTTCTCTAACCGGAAATGCTACTTCCAGAATGTCCAAAATGCGATGTATTGAACATTTCAGTTCGCGTGGTATGTTGGACGTTTGTAATCTATTGCGCATATGACCTTCTACCAGTTGACTGGCATATTTTTTACAAAATTAAAACGTGTTTCATTGTTGTCTAGAAATGAGGAGTACAAAATATAGGAATTTGCACTGCAGATATCCAGAACTGGATGCGACAGTGACGTAGGTTCATCCATACTCCATTTACATCTATTTTTTCCATAGAAATAATTTTTTTTGCGCGTTTTTGATCTTATTTTTCTTCTTCTTCACTGCTCGAATTAATAACTTCACTTCCATCAACATTCAGATTATTTGGTATATAGTCGTTATCACTATAGTTCTATTTCAGATGTACTGTGATCACTTGCTATATAAACACTTGCCTTGGCTTCAGTATCACTATTATCACTTTCTAGCTCATTGTACCATTGCATGACGTTTTTGTCAAAGCCTTTATCAAAAAATCTTACTGCGTGATTGTAGCGTTAACACTGACAAGGAGTCTGAGACTCCTTACATATTATAACTCGAACTAATTTATTCGGTCAATTCTGCTTGTGGTAAATCAGGTAAATCAGGTACGCGGGAGTCTAGTAGACTCCGTGTCAGTAGTTAAGGGTTAAATCTTGCAAAATAAGTTTCAATTAAAAAAAATTATACTCTAAAATCAAATTATCTTTCTCTTATGTTTTCTTCGTGGATAAAATAATTATCTATGGTTTTCTTTCAATGTAAACAGAAAAGGACAAAATAATAAATCTACCCGGCAAGGGTATGGCCAAGTACGTTGGTAATAGGTAAAAATAACTGAATAGGCTCCACTCATAATCTAAGTTTTTGTTACTCGGGAGGTTAGATTGTGAAGAATATTTTTTAACCATGATACCCTGGCCAAATAGACACACTAATTAGTGAAGGCCACTAATAAAAAATCAGAATATGACACGTAAACAAACTTTTTGTCAGTTGTTTATTGCCACTATTGCTAAGGTGTTAAAAAATCGTGCAATTGTGCATGTGGTATGGGTTAGGTGATGGCGAGTTTTTACAGGTATATCTGATTAATTATAATGTATAATCCTTCTGTAGTATCGGTGTTGTATTTAAATTTATAAAAATGAAAAAATATTTTATAAGAAGTGTAAAACCAATCTGAAAACGAGTCTCTTTTAATAACAAATTTAATGATAAAGCATTAGCTGGCTGATTCTTAAAAAAAATCGAAATTTTCTATAAACCAGGATCATCAATTATGAAAAGTTTTTTTTTTAATGAAACTACTGTACTAGATGTACGAATTTATGAAATAATTTATTTCTTATATGATAAACAAAAAGACATGTCCAAGAAAGTACCCTAAAAATCATTGCCTCACTATGTCCCAACTGCTAAATTCGAAGATAATTATTAACTTAAAACGTAAAATTCCTTACTAATTGTTTGTTATCTTATTTTTTACTTATATAGAATAGTATTGACTGTAGCTACATGAGTTCATAGTTTAAAAAATAGTTTAAAAAATTCCTGGGGTGTTGCTTGGGATGTAGGTCGATTTTGTGGTAGTAGTGGGGAGGGGAGGGAAATCCTCCAGGTTTGTTCTTCTTGCCTGTTTTACTTTCCTAGTCATTCGTTTGGGGTAGTGGTGCTTGTACATAGTTTTTCTGGTGTACTTTTGTTCTTTTTTCCTCTAATCTGTCGAGTCTTTGGGTGTATGCACGGCATTTCGTATAGTTGGCCGGGTGGTCGTCTTCGCAATTTGCACATATTGCGGGAGTGTCTCTTGAGTTAGTGCAAGTGCAGGTATGGTGTTTTGCTGCACACTTTCGAAGGTCGACCACAGTTTGCTGTCGCGTGCCCCCAGTGTTGACAGTTATGGCACTGGATTATCTGCTTTGTTGTCTTTCTGAGTTCCCATACAACTCTCGTGTACAATATTCTACGAATGATTTTATTCAGATAATCCAGCGCCAAAACGGGGCCTGTGACGAATAGAAACAGAGACCTGTTTTTAGTGTTCATTTTGTAAATATCTCTTGCCTTTACTCGTACTCGTTGCTTAGATCTTTGTCTATGTCTGATATTTTAGTACCATCACTTAACCCTCTGAGTACAAAGGCGTGCGATTGTTGGTCTTTATGTGTATAGGTGTGATGAGAGATGTTTTTTTCTCCTATGTTCTTGAGTACTCTCTCATGGTCCTCTTTTTCCTCGACAAATAGGATTGTGGAGTTTTTTGTGTGTTTAATGCTAAAATTGCCGCATACACTTGTTCTTAGGTCTTGGATTAATGTGTTTTGGTTTTTGGTTTTGCCTTCTACCACTATTGGGGGCATTGAGCCTTTATTTTTAAGTTTTTTGTTGGATTTACCTGTAGTTTTCATATTCGGATTTATATTGTTATCAACCAGTATTTGCTCAATATTTTTTTCTTGGTTATTCTCCTGACCTTTGTCTTTTGTGTTAAATTTTCTTCTTTTGACTATTTTACCTAATTCGTCCTCAACATCTGAGTCTGAGTTATCTGTGAGAACCAGATACCTATTTTTTGTTGCTGTTAATGTCTTTTTCGTTTTCTCTTTTATCCGCCTGTGAAAATTTGAAATGAATTTACGGGGTGTTTAAAAGGGGAGCTCAGGGTTTTTGTTTGGAGGGTCTGTGTGCATTTTCATTATCTTGTCGCGGCTTTGGTCTGACAAACGTGCTATTTGGGCTGGTTCTGAGGATTTCACTTGTTGTATGGGCTATTGGTAGGGCTGTTGCACCCTTCTTCTCTTCAGATGTCATTTCAGCAGCGTTAAATTACATTATTGAGTTTTGTAATGCTGTGAGGATGTTTGAGGTATTTACATGTATTTGTATCTCCTCGTTGCCCAGAATTGTGATTTTATCATTGTTGTTCGATCTATTTTCTCTATTTGGTAAATTAGGAATGGGGTGTGGATCATAACCAAATTTAAAGCTACTCGATCTACTTTGCGTCTGGTTACCTTCCACACTTTTCTTTTTGGCTTTTCTAATTGCGTTAGTGTTTTCCCAGCTTCTGTTCGAAAGTCGAGGATTCTAACATGTGTCCCTTTTGGGAGATCTAATCTTTTAATGACTAAATGACTATCTTTGTAGGATAGTTAGGCTGTTGGGTAGCATATTCTGATTGAAAAACATCGTTTTTTCAGCTTTATTTGATGTTTATTCGTTTACTTGGCTTTCTACTCTATCGTGCAGATCTGAATTTTCTCCTGTGTTTTCCTTTTCCTCAGATTGTGTGAGAGTTTGATCTTCATCTGCTGTTGCCTCCATGAATTCATCTGATTTATTGCTGGTGCTGCGGCTTAAGGTTAATTTTCATTGTACTCTCTCTCTGTTATCTGTTAAGATAATTTTGGCTTCCTGATTTATCCCACTCGGGGTTGCGGATGTTCTCATTTCTAGGGTTTTCCGCCAATTCAGACGAGGCATTTATGTTACTAAGTGTTTAAGGATCGTCTGAAGGTTAAATTGAGAAATTTTATTTTCCCCTGTATTGGGAAGTTGACTCTGGTGTTAATGTTAGTTATAGGTAGGTTTCATTTATTCACGTTTATGTTGGTATTTAGCTTTAATTTTGCTTCAAACGCACTCGGCGAATTTATTGTGCCTTGTCTGATGATTTTCTCTATGTTAGGCCGGCATCTATTCTTAATTCTTTTGGAGTATAGGGTTTGGAATCCACTATTTGATGATGTATCTACCCTTTCGGGTTTTGGCATTTGCCGGTACTCTTCCGGCAGTGGGTTTGATTTACTCTGGCGGGGAAAAAATTATGGGAAAAAATAATATGTTTGTAAAACAAAGAAATGTGTCAGCTGTCACTCTTAAGCTCGAAAATTAGCGTCGAGGTGCTTAACAATTTCCTAGACGAGTTCTAGGTAAAATATGGCAGTTTATCTATCTGTCGCTCTGCCGACCCGTTCAGTCAACCGGCCGACTAGAATTGAGGATTTAGCCGTATTTGATTAGTGTAATTAGTAATCTTCCAAAAAAGAGATTGCTCGCATTTTTTTCTTGTTAGCGTCTGTAAAATGTTAGATACACTACCAAAATAATTTTTTCGAATCCGTATTCATAAACGTTTGTTTCACGAAATTTCAGATAAGAACACAAAAGTCGCTAAACATTCTTCAACGACCAGCAACCCCAAAAACGGTTTTCACATTTTTAATTTCCTCTATAAAATGAAAGTATTGTAATCGTGAAAAAGTCACTTTTTAAAATTATTTTAGATTTTCACGTTTCAGGGTCTCTAGATCAGTGCTCCGCAACCGGTGTGCCGCGACACACTGGTGTGCCGTAAGCCGACTTGAGGTGTGCCGCTCTTGCAGACAATACGAATCAGATTCGTATTGTAGCGAGACCCGCGAAAAATAAAGCAATCTGACAACAGCGCCGATGGTAAACGTCTATCCGTCTATCGGCGCGGCGCGGCGGCTTGATTCTCGAAGGCGACTAAACTAGAAAGATCCGTGCCGTTCGAGGCGCGACTCGATGTTTTCCTGAACATCGCCACTGCCTATATAAGCGCGCCTGTCGTCGCTCAGAGACTCAGAGAGAGTCGAATAGTCAAGTGAATCAGATAAATACGCGGGAAAACAAATAAATCGTAGAGTGAAATAAATAGTGAATTGCTATATAAATAAATTCTTGTGCCTTATAAATAAGTGAACTGGACTAAGTTTTGTTGCAGTATCTACTTTTATAAATAACTATAGTGCTTCAAATATGGATAAATTTTTGCTGAAATCACGAGCAGATGACGAAGAACCTAGTACAAGCTCCAGCATAAGTGCTGCAAAAAGAGCAAAAAAGGTGCTGAAAAGGAAGTACAATCAAGACTACCTTCGATATGGTTTCACTTGGTGTGGCGACGAAGCGGCTCCAAAGCCTGAATGCGTCATTTGCGGTGAACAGTTTGTCAAATGAAGCAATGGTACCCAGCAAACTAAACCGTCATTTGATCACAAATCATCCCAGTTGCGTCAAAAAAGACATTCAATTTTTCCAACGGCGCTTGGATCAAAATAAGAAACAAAAGCAGTTTATGAAATCGGCGGTTACGGTTTCTGAAAAGGCATTAGAAGCAAGCTACCTTGTTGCAAAATTAATTGCACAACAAAAAAACCGCACACTATCGGTGAAACGCTTATTAAACCAGCATGCATGGAAATTGTTAGACTTATGCTTGGGCCAAACGAAGTTAAGGACGTGAGTAAAGTTTCTTTGTCGGCCGATACTGTTAAAAGACGTATCCAAGATATGTCAAGTGATATTTTGGGAACACTAATTAAAAAAATCATTTCGGCTGGAATTTTTGCGCTTCAAATCGACGAATCAACCGATATTAAAAATAAAGCACAACTGATGGCTATTGTACGTTTCGTTGACGAGGACTCTATTAAAGAACATTATTTATTTTGTAAGGAGGTTCCAGAGAGAACTACCGGTGAACAAATTTTCCAAGTAACTGATAATTTTTTTAAAATACATAATATTCAGTGGACCAATTGCGTTGCTATTTGTACAGATGGTGCTGCTGCAATGATGGGCAGTAAGAAAGGTTTTGTATCTTGTGTAAAACAAAAAAATCCGTCAATACAAATTACACATTGCTGCATACATCGAGAAGCATTGATAGTCAAAAATTTGCCCGAACAGCTTTCGATCACAATGAATGAATGTATTAAGATCATAAACATAATTAAATCGAGAGCCTTAAATTCGCGAATCTTTGGAATACTCTGTGAAGAAATGGGAAGCGAACATGAATCCTTACTGTTTTATACAGAAGTTCGTTGGTTATCCCGGGGAAAAGTTTTAGCTCGACTGTTTGAACTTCGCTACGAAGTGCGTGAGTTTCTTTCAAGTCAAGATATGTACGATCTATGCCAGCACCTTCATGATGAATACTGGATAGCCAAACTTGCATACATGGCGGATATATTCGAACATCTGAATGAACTTAATAAAAAAATGCAAGGACGGAATGAAAATATATTGACGTGCTCCGATAAATTACAAGGGTTCAAAAAGAAACTTGAACTTTGGCAGGAACAGTTGCAAAAAGGATGTCTAGAAATGTATCACAGGACCAACCACAGTACGATCGAAAACAAGCAGTTGATTGTGGATTTGGCCCAACAACATTTAAGTATGCTTCAACAAAAATTTGAATACTATTTCCATTCTATCAACACGGAACAATACAATTGGATTCGAAATCCTTTCGCAACCAATGCAATAAGTTCCACGGAAGCACTGCCATTGCAAACTCGAGAGGAGTTCACAGAATTAAGTAATGATATGACCCTAAAACTTAAATTCGACGAAGTTCCGTTAGATGTTTTCTGGATTTCCATCAAGACAGAATATCCACGCATCACCGACAAGGCCATCTTCACACTACTTCCGTTTTCCACAACATATTTATGTGAGCAAAGTTTTTCAACGCTTGTATTAATTAAAAATGATAAACGGTCATGCTTAAAAGATCTTGACCAAGAAATGAGAGTTGCGCTGTCTAAAATTGAGCCGAATATAAAACTTTTGTGTTCAACGAAGCAAGCGCAGGTATCACATTAATCAGTCATCATCATGTCAAAATATTTATTACTATTGACGTGTCAACAGAAGTAAATTTAGTATACCTACCTGTCCTACCTAGTATTTAGTATAGTTCTCATGTATGTACCTATTTGTATTTTTCATTCTATCTGAATAATAAAAAAAAATAAAAAAAAAATATGTATTATGTCCTGAGTGAAAATTTTGATGCCCCAAATCTGAAAGGGGCTTCTTCACATTTTAAAACAATAAAAAAAACTAAGGTAGTTTGGACATCCATAAATAATTAGTATACATGGAGTGAACTGACCCCCGACCTAGCTACGCCACTGCTATAAATATATTTTAGATTTTGGTGTGCCACGAAATTCTAGGGAGCAGTTTGGTGTGCCTCAGATGAGGAAAGGTTGCGGAGCACTGCTCTAGATTACGAAAAACATGTTTCTCCATTCTGTCGGTCTGTCTGCCGTCTCTCTAGCTGTTGACGCGATAACTCAAAAATGGCTTTATAATAAATCCTAAAATTTTGTAAGGAGATAAGGTTTATTTCTGGCTCTAAGCCAGTTATACTTCCGATTAGTTATATACAGGGTGAGCAGTTTTTAAAATAAAAATTATTTTTAAAAGTCGGCAAATTTCGACTTTAATTGGTATCTGAGAATTTTAGAAGCCAAACATTACATATCCTAAATAAGTTTATAAAAATTCAAAAAGGCGCTGAAATCAATCAAAAGAGGTCCCCCTTGAATGGAAATGTTAAAAATTGACCTTTTGGTTTGAGTAACTCTACCATTTTAAAATCAGCCAATCATTATTGTTCAATAACGGTGATCGTGACGAAGAAAAGCGACTGGACACGAAGTGAGAATTCGGCTAGGGTCAAGAGGAAGATCGTTGGAGAAACAAATGTGAAAAACGGTTTTTGGTTTGGTGGTTGTTATTTTAAATTATTAAAATTTAAGTGCTTAAGAGTTCCATCTTTTTACAATTTCTATATATACGGAAGTTCTGGGTAAAATACTTTACCGATTTTTTGGATGGTACTCTCGCACCAAACAGAACTTTATAGTCTGAAATACGAATCGATCGAATTTTGGAAAAACGAAAAATGTTTTTGGAGCATAAACATATCCAGGCCCCCGACAGCTAAGCTCTGATTATTTTAGCATCTCTAATTATTTTTGTTTTCTTTAAACTTTGTTAAAAACATTTTATTTAATATAGAAATCTCAATTAATTGTATTAATTTGATATTACGTATTTTTGTAGCTATAAAAAATAAATAAAATATTAATAATAACTGTAAATAGGGTACCAAATTTTTTACTGGCCTTGTATAAAGTGCATCTAATTTTGATTATTTAATTCAAGATTTGAGCGTGATAATAAAATAACCCAATACTAGAGCAAAAATAAATATTCAATTGATATTCCTAATTAATAAAAGTTTCTGAATAAATTAAAATCACAAATTCAAATGTTCTTGTTAATTATTTATAATATTAATTTTAATATCTTTAACTCGAATCAAATGTTACAGTAGAAAAAATATAACGTACAATTCGCATATCTAATTTGTCTTCTTCTGTTTTGTACATTATAACATCCACTGACGTAGAAATACTTTCCCCTTTGTTATTCTGATTGACCATATAATACAATTACCTCGTTTTGATCTGTTTACTACTGTACTTTGTCCAATTAATGCCAATCTGTTAACCAACATTAAATTGTTTAAAACGAAGGACCTCCGGTAGGTACGTCAAACTCAAACACAACGGAAAAGGGTTTACAACAATCGTGACTTGTATTGAAGTTTTAACCTTCAGAATTGACCACAGGTGTTAACAATTTTATAAATAAATAATTGCATTAACAAGATGAGTTCATTTATAAGCGTTTGTGTTTTGTTCGCAGCCATAGGTGTGTTGGTAAGTATATAACATTTTTGCAATTGAATCGGTCATTTTAAAAACAACATAATTAAAAAAATATTAACACGGAAAACTTTTTTATACTAAATATACATTTCATTTAAAAAAATTATATTTTTTTAACAAAGTACTTAAGTATTTAAATTTTATGAATAGAATGGAAGACCTTAAAAACCCGAGTTAAAAAAAAATTATATTTTTTGTTATTGACCCATGGTTTTTAAACAAGACAATGTTTTTATATTTGTTTTGAAAAGAAAATAAGAGAAAAAATCTACATTATAAAAACGTTTAATAAAATAAATTTTAAATAAAAATTATACCAATTTAAAAAATCGACTATGCGTATATGGTATTTGTAACGAGTACAAAAATTTAAAAAGGTTTATTTACCTAAGGGTTAATTCGACTTAGGTAATTTTTGCACATAACGTGTAGATACCCTTGACAAGAATTTTCATGATATAAACCCAATTTTGCCAAAAGATGACTGATGTGGTTTTTGAAATGACCGATTCAATTAATTTGATAATTGAGAGCTTAGTAACATATTTAAATAAAGCACAATTAGTCTAGTCAACAAGTGCTTTATGAATTCAAACTTTTTTTCTCCGCAGAAAAATATGAAAGATTTTAAACACAGCCAAGGGAATAAATACAGAAAGATTTTTTAATACATTTAATTGACTCTAATAATTATTAAAACGCAAAACATCTGCGTTATGCAAATTAACACCGTTATCTGTTAAAAATAAATTATTCCGCACGTTATTTATTTTTTATTTATTAAATTAAAAACTAACACTAGTAGCCTGCTAGTAGTGGGAACTATTCACCAAATGGGGCAATTATTACCATTACCGCATCTCGTGATAATTTTATATTAGATTCCACATTCTATTCTGACATTCTGCAAGCAAACCAAATAAGTACTTATTTTATTTATGCTGTTAGCTTTGTTCCAACACACACACACACACAAACCGTAATATTACGGTCATCGTCATGCGCAGTAAATAAAAACCGTTTGACTTTGGGCTTTATTGATAGGTTTTTATTTACTGCGCATGACGATGACCGTAATATTACGGTTTGTGTGTGTGTGTTGGAACAAAGCTGTTTTGTACCACATAGTTAGGTCGTTAGGAATGTTAGGTATTAATCTAGAGCAGTGGTCGCCAACCTGTCGATGGCGAGCTACCGGTAGCTCGCGGAGGCAATTCTGGTAGCTCTCACAACGATTTTAATTTAAAAAATACAAACTGCAAAAATCAGAGAAGCTTCCGAAAATTCCACAAAAAAATCTAATTTTCATAGTGTTAGTGTTCGAGAACGATCAGGATTGCTTTGAACGGGATAAACACGCACGGCGCGGCGACATTGCGCTTAGTTTAAAACTGAACGCGTAACCAACGTCCAGCGGTTGGGTTAGTAGAGAACAACAAAAATTAATATTATGCCAAGCAGTTGTAAGAAGGTATAGACATACCACTTTCATTCGGAATGGGAAGAACAATACTTTTTTACAGAAGTTAAAGATAAAAATGTGTGTTTGTTATGTAATACTTCGGTCTCCGTTGCTAAAAAAGGAAATATTGAGAGACATCATAAAACTGTATATTCTAATTTTGAAAAATCATTCCCACTACATTCTGCCGCCAGAAAGGAGAAACTGAAACAGTTAAAAAAGCAGTTAATTGGACAACAATCAATATTTTTAAGAACAGTGGACAAAAATAAGGCTGCAACTGAAGCATCCTACCGTGTGTCCCAGATAATTGCACAAAAAAAGAAACCTTATGAAGACGGGGAAATGATAAAACAGGCGTTTTTAGAAGCTGCTGATTCGTTATTTGCCAACTTTAGAAATAAAGACGAGGTAGTTTCAGCTATAAAATATATGCAACTTTCTGCTAATACAGTGATGAGACGTGTAGAAGTAATGAGCAATGATATTTTTTTACAGTTAAGAACTGACTTAGATAACTGTGTTTATTTTTCACTTCAACTGGATGAATCAACAGATGTCGTTGACACTGCCCAGATGGCCGTGTTCGTCAGGATAGTTTTTAATGATTTTACGATTAAAGAAGATCTTTTGAAAGGACAGGACAGGACAGGAGTTGTTTTCTATTTTAAAAAATATTATTTCTTCTGAGAAAATTCCAATATCGAAAATGGTAGGCTTGACAACCGATGGCGCTCCAGCTATGGTGGGTTGTGATAAGGGTCTGGTGGCGTTATGTCGTAAAGATGAAACTTTTCCGCAATTTCTCTGTTACCACTGCATTATCCATCAGCAAGCATTATGTGGAAATTTCCTGAAACTAAACAACGTTATGAAACTGGTGATAAAAGTTGTGAACAAGATTAGAGCTCAAGAGTTACAAAAAAGTTTATTCAAAACCTTGGCCGATGAAGTTGACTGTCAATACGGGGACCTACTCCTTCACTCTAAAGTCCGATGGTTAAGTAGAGGACGAGTGCTGAAACGTTTTAATGATGTCCTATCTGGCATAGTTCAATTTTTCAAACAACGCGATGAACCGACTCCGGAACTAGAAAATTCAATCTGGCTTAGAGATTTTGGTTTTCTCGTGGACATTACAGAGAAATTAAACGAACTTAATTTGCAGCTTCAGGGGAGAGACAAGGAACTAGCGGAAATGATTTCTGATATGAAAGCATTTATCAAAAAGCTGGAGTTTTGGGAACAAAACCTAATTAACAGCGATGCCAAGCATTTTCCTATTCTTTCAGAAAAAATATCTCAAAATCCATTAAAACCCTATGACAGCAAATATCATGTAGATATAGTATCTACCCTGAAGAATAACTTCAAAAATCGTTTTAAGGATTTCAACGAAATGGCTTTAGTAGCGCAGTTTGTTGTTTCACCCTTTATGGAAATTGATATCCAACAGTTTGCAACTTGTGTTATGCAGAACTTTGGCGAAGACATCGCTGCAACAGAAATGGAAGTAATTGAGTTTCAAAATGATTTAGCCTTAAAATCGTTAGTCTCAAGTACCAAATGTATCTGGCCTATCGTAAGTAAAGACAAATATTCAGTTCTATGCCGTGTTGCCTTGAAAGTGAAAGCATTATTCAGTTCAACCTATTTGTGTGAATCTTCTTTTTCCAATATGAAGTTTATTAAGAACAAATATCGCAATCGACTTACAGATGAACATTTGAATAATTGTATTCGAATGGCTGTATCAAATTATACTGCAAATATTAAAAAAATTATCGATGAGTCTGAGTGTCAGCCTTCTCATTGAATGTGCTTTTTTATTTTTCAATGTTTATGTTTATGATACTGCATTACTTTTTTGTTGTAATTATTACGTGACATGCCGTTGTGGCTGGATAAAAGTTTGTGTTTATTTTTCAAACACCTTCGTTTGGTAGGTAGGAATGTAGCTATGAACAAGTACGTACTAGTAATATTAGTTATTTTGTTATTAGTTTATTATTAGTACCTATGTATTATGTATTACCAGTTAAATAGTAAAATAAATACATATAATGATAAATTAACTGTGGATTATTTCATTTACGTTGCGTTACGTGGCTTCCGTGTGGGTAGCTCGCTGTTTATTCCAAAATTAACAAAGTAGCTGAACACTCCTACCAAACAGAATGTGATCAATTTGGTCTTGTTTCGTTCAAGAACAGTCAAGTGTTCAAATTGGACATTTAGCTACTACTCTTGTTCATACAGTTGAGTCAAATTAGTCTAGAGTGCACTCTTTTTTATCCAGTTTAGACTGGGTTATTTTGAGTAAATTTGACAGAACGTAGAGTTCTTTTGCAGAAGTCGTTGTTTCATATTATTTTTATGTGTCATAAAGGTGTTTGAACATGGAATTCTATAAAATTAAGTTTGTTTTAAAATAATTAATCTTAAATTTCTTGTCTTATTGCCTTTATAGATCATTCATTATAAACTTGATTATAAATAGGACCATGGGCGTCGTTACACAATTCTATAGGGAGGGGCAAAATTTTGAAAAAAATTAGAATGGTTATTTGTTGAAAAACAAAGAAAATGAAAAATAAAGGAGCAATACAAATTAACAAAAGTTTCTAATAAATAAAATAACCCAAACAAAAAATAAAAAACTAAAATAAAAAAAGAAACACATTTTTAAAAAACAGAAGGTATGATATAAAAGAAAAATATGAACACAGAGCCATACATAATAATTATTTTTCGATGTACGCTCACCTTGCAAAGCCCAGTTAACCTATTTTTATTCATTATTCGCTCTGTGAGTGACAGCAGCGCCAACTAATTTATGAACTAACGGAAGATATTTGCGTATACTGACAATATAATTTTTAATAGAATTCGTATTTAAAAAATATATATGTTGATTTTAATAAAAGTATATGGATTTGTAAAACAAGTGAAAAAATTAATTATTATTATTATATATGTTTATTACTTCAGCTAAAAAAAAAGTAGTATAATCAATAAAAATCAATAAAACAGACAGGCAACAATATTTACGAGAAAATGTATAATATTTTGCCTAAACTTAATAAGTTGTCATTGAAGAATAGGTTGTAATGTGAAACTAAAAACATTACCATTACATAATAACGTAGTTACAAAACGTATTAACAAAAATAATTGGTATATTTGCGATTGTAATTTATATTTCTTTATTTTTAGTTCGAAAGAACCCATATAAATTAATAATTAAAATTGGTTCCATATCAATAAGTCACAAGATATTTATTTCTTTGATTTCATTTCCATTTTGTTACTGAAAATTTGTGTAATTTACGCTGTTTTTTCTGCTAGTATTTTTACAATTTACAACACAGCAACTGCGGTTGCTTTTTGTTTTGTGTTTACTAACTTTGTAAAAAATTTCCTTAAACAATTCAATCAATTTAAAGGCTACCTTACATATTGTGTTTATTATTATGCGTGCACGGGGATAATCGACAATATGAGCCAGTGCTAGTTGTGTAATTGTGTTATAGTGGTTTTTTTCTGCACTAATCGCATTTGATTTGTTCAGTGTAGCTTCAAATATTTGACTGTAGCGCACATGTAGCATATACTTTAGACAAGTATGACAGTTCGAATACAGTGTCGAGTGTAACACTAGTGCAACAAATAAAATGCATTATTAGTTACGTAGTTTGACCGTATACAGCTTTGGCAAACTGTGGCACATAGTACCTACCTAAAGACATATTAGTAATGCATAAATTAAGGCTGTATAAGTACTAAATTTAGAACTAGATTAATGCATTAATTTGCATTAATGCAAATTTAGCATTAAATTTAGTACAAAAAAAATTAAATAATTTGAACTTGTTCTATTTTCTACAACTTTGCATTATCTCTTGGATAATTTCGCTTGTGTTTGATTTTGTAGGTTTTATTGTTCTTTCGTGGATATTAGTAGCATTGCTGTGTTTGGTTGTTGTCAAGTCAACTAGTGTCAAAGTCATAATAAAAAAATCTTTAAATTCACTTGTCTCTTTTACACAGAATATTTCATTTCTGTGCTAATTTCACGTAAAAATGCGTCAATGCGCGTGCGCCTATACTTAATTTAGTACTAAAAATTGGTATCGTTGCAAAAGGAAAAAAATATTTTTAGTTCTACTGCCCCCCCTTGCCCCCCCAAACGACGCCAATGGCTGTGACCCAATAAACACAGTTAATCGACACCGTAACTGGACCGAAGGAGGCTTGCCGGATGCAGCTTCAGCATATAGGTAGGGCATGTCCGCCCAGCCGAATGTCGACAACCCACTACATTGTAGTGGCGTTCATATATCTATATATTGTTAAAAGTTAAAAGAATTAACTTCAAAATTATTGTTTTTAAATGATTTAGCACGCTGTATACTATAACACCCTGTATAGCCACTTCATAAAACACGTGTTAACATGGTTTTATAACGTTTTATTAAATATCTCGTAAACAATGTTTGAAATGTAATTAATTAAGGAACAAAATAAAGAATGTTGGTTAAATTCTACAATTTCACCAGTAAAAACATCAACAAATTAATATTTTACACCTACTAAATAAATAAACAATTCTCAAATAGTTCGACTGCTTTTTACCCTAATATAATGTGAAGTCATAAAACTATAAATAGCATTTTTCTCAGAATACCGAACGTCGAACACCTGTGTTTCCAAGTGCACAGCGGTGCATTGGAACAAAATGAGTGTCCGGCGCATAGTGAACGAAGCACAAATGACGTATTTCATTATGTCATGATGTTTTCATTGGTTGAAACCGAATAGGTGCGTCAACTATGCCCCGGCCACTCATTTCGTTCCAACAGTATATATTAGAGTGAGCTTCGACGCGACGAGTACAGTTGTATGTTTGCCATCATTCAGTAGTTGTCTTATTGCCATCGAGTACAGTTGTATGTTTGCCATCATTCAGTAGTTGTCTTTGCCAAGTGCTTCTGCCGACGGCACGTTACTTTCTACATTTTTACAAGCATTTAATGCAGTTTATTTTCTGGTGCAAGTTATATCTTCTACAATTATTATGGCATAAGAAATTCTACAAATGTTTTCAAGTTGGTAACTAAAAAATCAACTGTATTAGTTGACCAAATTGTGATGAACTAAAATTGTAAATATTTAAAACTGTTTAGTGAAGATAAGTGAATCAACCACTATGTATTTACTTCAGTGAAAATAGTAAATTAAAAACACTTCTTTTTCTACTACCTATGACTCGTTAGTTATTTCTACAAAAGAACCCAATTCTTCTAACACCAGCGACATATGCTACAGAACATTTTTACCAAAGAAATATTCGGAAGTAACACCGGTATTTTTTCAAATGTCTTTAAAGGTCATAAGGCCTATCACTTCATTGCGTTCGGCTGGTCGAAAGTCAAGTCCCCGCCTTTTCCTGGTCCTGAACACTGAAACGGGTAGACGTAGTATTGTCGACCCCAGTGGAGGCGATATCCTAATTCGCTGACTCTAACAGACACTGCAACGAGCAGACGTGGTATCGTCGACCCAGTGGCGGTGATATCCTAATTCGCTGACTCTAACACGGCCAGACTGACGGGTGTTAGCCATCGTTATTTCCTTTGTTAAATGCCAATCTGGTTATTATTTCGTTGTTACTGTGTGACTGTTGATCCTCACACAACAAGCGGCCATCACTAGCGGGGAAGTTTAACGCATCTACAGGTTCCATTGGGGATTGGAATCGAGAATGTCTATTTCTAGCTAAAGAGACCTAGTAAGAACGAATCCGGTCCAAGAATGACGTTCTTCATAGTAAGAAAGACCAAAATTTTAATGTTGAAATTTATTTTATATCTCTGCCCATTTCCTTTCGATATATTGCGATTCCTGTTGCTGTATTAACCAACGGAGTAATTGTTTTTAGCAAGAAAACGGTCGATCAATTTTTCTGTGACACTTTATTTGAGTTTTTTCCTTTATTAAATGGGTGACATTTGAGAATTGGAATTTATTTCCTTTAATAATTAAATTTATTATTTTCAGAGCTCGGCCGATACTCGAACTCACAACCAGAAATACCAAGAAGCCAGGAAGAAATGCCAAGAAGATCCGGCCACCAAATTGGACGAAGAAACTTTAAAAAATGCTTTTAAAGGGGAAATAAACAAATCAATCTTCGGACCTCACGCTGTTTGCATTTACAGACATCTCGGCATCCTCGACAAGCAGTCCAATGTCAACAAAGTTGAACTGAGAAATAATTTGGACTACGTTATTACAGACACCGATAAGCTTGAGGCGGTTGTCAAGGAGTGCGGTAAAAGGAGAATTACTCCAGAAGAGACGGCTGTTGAAATATTTAAATGTACCAAAAAAGCAATGGCTCCCTATTTGGGTTTGAATTAATATTTTGAACATTTATTAAAGGTAAATGGTTTTCATGTTCTTTAAACAAAAACAAGAAATGGTATTTTTAGATATATTTGTATTTTAAATAGTTGATTATTTAATAAACCAGTTTTCTAAATAAATTGGTATTTTATTTCACTCATGGTATGACAATCCTAAATTACAAGTTTATAATAATAAATTATGCATTTATTTAAACACGTTTATATTAAACAAACAATAGAAAATCAATGTAAATGTTGAGCTACACAATTGAACAAAAAAAGACTAGTTTCCTCAGGCGTGGATTTCTTCTTAGTGCACACACCAGCTACCTCTTCGTTCTTATCCGCATCATCACTGATATTCTTCAGAAATTTTATTACCATATCCTGATTAATGTCAAATTTGTCATTAAAAATACCTACTTTCTTATACACGCAGAATACAAATGGACTATAGATCTCATTCAAATTTCCATGGTTCATTGCAGATTCCATAGTTTTTGCATCCATTGGTGGGTGTGTTACATTTGCGCAAGCATCTACAGCATCTGTAAATATTTTTTTGGTGTCTTCAGAAATCTGTAACATATTAAAATTGATGTTATAGAGTAAATCATTGAACAATAAAGAGAAGATATTTGAACAATATTGCTTAAAATCTCCGAGCAATTACTACTAGAAGGAGTCTTCCCCCCTTCCCCGCGCTAAATTTTGTTTGCAACATCTACTCCTCCCGAGGGGGAAAATACCTCTTTTGTAATTGGCTTATTTAATCAGCGTTGCCAAGTTTGACAGCGCCAGTTCTGACATTTTCTGACACATGTCAATTTCTTATTTGTATTTTACGGAAAATATTATTACTTATAACGTTGTAAGGCTGTAAATGTATATTTAAGATTTATTATCTCTAATAATGTGGTGAAAACATGCTTTATGTATAAAAAGCCTGTTAAAAATGCTTCTTCAAGATAATATATTATAAGTAAGTACAGACACAACCTAATTATCAGAGGCGGTGCATTGGGTAATCACCTTTAATTTGCAATTAAATTTTCTTATTTCCTTATCGAAAAATTAAAATTAAGAGCAAGTAAACTCCAGCTAAGTCCGTCTTCATACGTCTCATAATGATTATAGTAAAGGTTAATTACTTATTATTATTTTAATATCACATCTTTGTAAAGTTTATTGTTATTTTTTTTAGGTTTCCTTTTCTTGATACGAGAAAGAAATACATGGTTCCAAAATATAGGATTTCAACAAGTGACCACCTGAATAACTTTTTATGCTAATGAAAATTTTTATTACAGACCTCAGGGGAAGAAAATATTAAAGACGAAAGAAGTATAATAATCAATCCTGTCACTACTTCTACACTATATTCATCTGCTACTAAAACAGCAAGTAAGTAGAGAAACTTAAGTTTCTTTCAAAAAGAATGTTTAAGGAAAAAGGCATAACCATTTTTTTGTTGACACTTTTTTTTAACTAATCTAGAAGACTAATTTTGTGTATTGTTTAAATTTTCATTTTTTGTACTTAATTTGTTTTAGGTTTAAACAAAATGAACTTCTAAGATATGCATGGAATATTCCAAAAGAGCTAGGAAGGTTTTAAAATTCTTAAGAAAACTATTCAGAGCCAAAAACAAAATAGTCTTCCTGTCCAAAATATAAATAGGTATAAATATTTAGATATTATGAGTGATTTTTTATTCTATAAATAGAACATAATTTGCTTCTAAATCACTACCTAATGAACTATATTATATAGTACAAAACTAAACAAGAATATCACATTATTCATGTCTTTTTTTTAATTTCCTTAAAAAACGTCCCAAAAAAATGTGAATATTTATTATTGGAGTTTACATCGTTATGCTAAAACAATACTAGAACTTAAATAATATAGATTTTGACTATTTTGAGTTATGCAGATCATTATGATCTAAAAAAATGTTTGTCTGGTGCTATAGTCAGGTATAAAAACATTCATTTACTTAAACACAGTTGCAATGTACATTTTATTTAGTTTTTAAGTTAAAACCTATTAGGACATCCTAAAATGACTTTTTTCGTTTGATGAGATCATTTTTTATTATATATTTTTGTTGGTGAAATAGGATATATTAAGATGTCTTACTGTTTTCTCTTATTATCTAAAAAGTTAGAAAAATATACAAAGACTGTTATAAGAAAAAAGAGATATACCTTTACTTAAACACACAATTAGTCAGTTAAATTAAACGATAATTTAAAGCAGAAATCCAGAAAACTTTAAAAAGTGTTTAAATGTGTTTTTACTATAACAAGGACATAATTATTAAAAAAAACTTGGCACATTAACATAGATGATAGGTTTTTATCATATATATTATACAAATCACAACGAACTACACAAAATGACATTACTAATAATTTAGCAATAAAAAAGTTAAGTACAATGATGACATTAAAAGTTGAGTTTCTCGAAATATTTTTTTAAATTGTCTCAGTACTTACCTAGTATTTTTCTATCACAATGATATTATATGAATGTGCATTGTGTGATATCTTATATTTTAGGAATAAAATGATATATTTTTTTGCAGGTTTCTGTTAACAACGATTCCAAGAACTTTTGAAAATATTATTAAAACGGCCTTTGCAAATATAATTCTCAATTAAGAGCTTTTGATCTAACATTAAATTTTTATTCTCCATGAGGTTACAGCTTCCTAAGAAGAAAGTTTAACAAGACCTAACAGACCCAAAATATCAAAATTTTACCAACCAATTGATGGTTCTACTGGTTTCCATAGGAAAATTTTTCTCGAAACTACTAAAAGAAAAGTGGCAGAGGCAACCGAAGAAGGCAAAAAAGTCTTTTGCAAAACAAAAATTAGAAATTTGTTTAAGAATCTAATTATTGTTTGAAGTTTTACCAATAATAATTTTTGATAACGATTTAAGATTATGGAGTTCTATTATGTATTTTACTCTTTAATAACCTATGTTTAAATTTTTATTAGGACCAAAATAAATTATAATTTTCATTTCAACTACAAAAACCCTTATAATATTAAAAAGGGGGAAAGCGTTAGATTAGTTATGTTCAGGAATAAACTCTTTAAACATTTATCTACTTAAAATGTGTTACTTTTAGAAGGTATGTTATTAACTTTCTATTTGTACTTGTATTAATTTATTTCATTTTATTATCTGTTGTATTTTCAAATTGATTTTCATATTAATCTTATCTATTCATATATTTTTTATATTCACATATATGTTTTTTTCATTGAAACAAACGTTTATTAGCTTATTAAATATAATGAATTCATGTTGTTTTATTATATGCTTGTATGAATGATTACTTTTATTTCCTTTTAAAAATGAATTTCGAAACGGTGAGTGAGAATAAAAAATTAGACGAAAGTGACGATATTTACTGGAGCTTTCATCTACACGCTCCTTTTTCTAGCCATCTACACCTGAGCCAGCAAGATTCGTCTTCCCTCCATCCTTACATTCTCCAGATTTACAGAGAAAACGCCGTTCTCTTTAACACATCCAGACCTTCTTTGACGGGGACTATACCACTACATTATCAGCTTTATTTGTTATCCCGAGCAATTTAAATGCATTCGTAATTGCTCATTCTCTTCTCTTGTAGATTCTGTACTCAGTTTTCTTATTTTTAGTTACGTTTGCACTGCTCTTTTATTTTCATAGCTTTAATTCTATAATGCTGTAACGCTACAATATGGATCCATTTTTGTGGTTTATACTATTTAATGTTATTCGTAAGTGACCAACCTATTATAATAATTAAAGATTATTGTATTACAGGCCTGAAGATGTTCCTGTAAGGCCGAAACTAGTCGCTCCTGTATTTATTTAAAATAAAATTGATTTTAAGGTTTTATTCTTCAATTGAAAAAATTAGTCCTTTACAGTGATTTTGTTTCATTTCCTGCATTAGACACATATAAGACGGTATTCATTTTAAAAATAGTAAAATTAGCAATTTTTTTTAGTTTTTTTTTACAATTAAAACGTTTGGACAATGTGTGTTTTTATAGATAAATGATACGCCACTGAACAAGAAGGATGTTTACCTTCCCCCTTGTGCCCGCTTCCTCACTTCCTCTACAGATGTTGCTAACACAACAGTCGCCTACAAACTCGTGTTCACGCTCCCTTTATTAGTAATTGCTCGGAGCTTAAAATGTTTAACTGTTCAAAGGTTATTCTACAAGATGTTCTATCTGAAAGACCAACTACATAACAAATATTTGAGTAGAACGTAGAAAATTCCCAAAAATATGGAGTATATTTTTGGGCTGCAACAATTGATCTAATTGCAACACTTCTTTAAAATTTTTGAATTTATATGACAATGAATGTAATTTGGATATGATTTGTTCACAGTGATTTTTCCAATTGAAATATTTGTCATTGTGCAAGCTCACACATGATATTGGTTGACACCTGAGTGTCATTGTCATTTATTCCAAATTTAATATTGTCACACGGCTTTTGAAAATTTTAAAACCGATAAATTTTGTTTTGTCAACATTGAGAAAAAGGAATTGGCTAAAGAACCAGTATCTATGGTAATTCAGTAAAAGCTGAAGTACAGTTTTCTCTTACTTATCTAACAAAACAAGAGATGTGTCTTCAGCATAGATGGTTAAAGATACAGGTACATGCATATTATGGGTCTAGGAAAATTCCCCGACAACAATTCCCCGACTGAAAAATTCCCCGATTGGAACATTCCTCGATGGAAAAATTTCCCGACTGGAAAATTTCCGGACTTCTAAAATATATTCAATATAAAAACCGATGCACGTCAGAGATGACGTCAGTGACAGTCATTGGTACCACACACACTAATAAAAATAATTAAATTTTATTTTGCAAAAAAATGAATAAATTTAGACGCATGGAGTTCATTTTAATAAAATTGCATATTAAAAATGTTTTTTTTATCATATCTCAGTAGTAAATGTACTGTAGGCAGATTATTAACGGAACACTTTCTTGTGAATTTTATAATAAAAGTTGGCATCAAATGTGTCAGCTTTCAATTTTAATACATTGTTGTCAATTGTTATTTGTTTTGTATTATTTTACATCGACCGATTTCTTTTCAACAAATTATTTGTATTTTAGATTAAATTATTAACAAACTATTCTTTTCAGAACAAATGTATTAGGAATTTACTAGTGGTGTTCGTTTATTGTGTATTTTTTCATTGAAAAATGTCAAAACAATTAAATAGTCGCTGCAAGGAACTAGTGGCTTCTCTAATAAATTATTTTGAGAAAGAACGTGATAATAATGGGCCTTTGTTACACAAAAAGATTGTATAGACATGTGGTCTGAAGCACTCCGAACCATTACCCCACAAATGTGGGCAGACACACTGCAAAAGAAATTTTTAAGTGGTGCGAAAGAGAGCATATACTGGACCGATTGGAAATTGCTCCCATTATTATAAAACCAAATAGAAATGATTCTGATTTTAGTTCTGATTATTCTGACTGATTTTAGCTTAAATATTATTTAGGTTTTAAAATGTCATGTGTTGTTAATTTTATTACCTAACTGTTCTAATTATTATTGTTAATTCTTTTAAATATGGATGTTTATAAACTAACTGAACATAATTATTTTTTATTGTAAATTAAATCAAGCCTAAATAAAATTTGTCTGTTTTTTCATCCTTAATCTAACCTTTTTTTGTCATTTTAAACTTCTTGTGCAAAAATTATTACTTCTAAATTCAGTGTTTTTCTAAAACTTCAATTTAAACATTATCAATGACCTTCATTGGCTTTTATATAGAATTCATTATACGTTTAAAATTAATTGTTCCTAATAACATAGCCAAAAAAACATAACCTCATAGTTTTAAAAATTCCTACATTCTTAGACAATTTTGAAGATTGGGCAACACTGCAAGGTTATGACTTCACAACTGATTGATGACGTGTATCGGTTTTTATATTGAATGCTCTATATCTATCATATCAAATGTATATTGTGGTTCTAAAAAGAACCGTTTGTTATACAAAAAAGTCTTTATCCATGAATCCGTTTTCAGTAATGAAGGTTGTGAGCTATACGACGTCTAATCCAATCCAGGTGTCCTCAAAGTAGTCAACAATTAACTGGGCATCCTCGTGTAACATATTCTCCTCACAAAGGGCTTCGAAGGCATCGATTTCATTTATTGTTGGCACAAATGCCAATGCTTGCAATAATTTAAGTTTTAATGCAAATTCTGCATCGCTTTCGTACTGGTTTTTTAGTCCTTCTGCTCGGATCTTTCTGAAGATGCACTGGGATAAATGAAAAAAGCATCCACGATGTTTTGAAGCTGGAAAGTCTGCGGTAGAAGCATTAATCATGCCAGTTTCGTAATCTGTGAGGATGGTATTTGGTGACACACCAGGCAAAAATTCTTTTAACTTTTGCAGTAAGCGAATATATGATTTTTTTGTTTTATCTGGTAACAGCACATACACCAATGAAACTGAAATATGTTCTTTTAAGC
This sequence comes from Psylliodes chrysocephalus, assembly GCA_927349885.1. NCBI lineage: Eukaryota > Metazoa > Arthropoda > Insecta > Coleoptera > Chrysomelidae > Psylliodes > Psylliodes chrysocephalus. The sequence goes on along the minus strand of OV651824.1, from coordinate 27,545,780 downwards.
CATGTAGCGTAAACAGTTGATAAAACAAGTGTGGTACTGTTTGAAATGTTCCAACAGCGTACCAATGTTTGCTTTGAGTTAAGAGCGAAATATTTTTTTTTCGTACTAAAAATCAGTATTCTGTCGTCATTTGGTCCAGAATCGTAAAGCAAAAAGAATTCTTCATTTTGGGTCATTGTGTATTCTGCGGGAAATGCGATATCTCATCGATGAATTGGCAAAGCAGCTTCTGCTTTTCTACGAATGTTATTTACTGTTCGTTTTATGCTAGAAACTTTCGGTAAAGTGGCTGCAGTTGGCTGGCTAAGACCAATACATTCAGTAGAGATAACCCAATGTGGTGTGTCTTGGATAGTCCTTGTCAGCCTCGAATCTAGGGGGAGGGGCAAGCCGGACCCCGTGCCCCGGGCGGCAAATTCAGAGGGCGGCAAATAGTAAAATAATTTTTTTTCATTAATAGGGTTTTGAAATCAATTCATAGATAATTAAAATTTATTTGAATTCTATCTGTGCAAAACAGGTCAAGTGTTTATTGGGCCTTATTACCTGATTAATCCATAATCGTATAAGTTTTCAATTGCCCTAAACGTTGAGTGATTTTAAAATGGTATTTGCTTTAAACATTCCCAAAATTAAATACCTGTTAAGCATATTAGGCACCTTTTGTACTACCTGTCATAATCCATAATTCTTTTAGTAAGAAATCCTTCTAATGACTTTAGAATGATTCTTGCTTTGGGGAAAACAAATATATGATTTATGGAAAGCAGTTAACTACCTGCAATTAGGATAATATATAAAGGAATAAAGCTACAATCTAAATTTATTGTGCTTTTCATTTTTGAAAAAGTTTGTTCTTGACGTTATTGGTACTTTGTGTTTACTGAAAGTGTTTTTATTACCTATATATTTTTGTGGTTGTTAACTGTGTTCACTGTTTCTGTTTTTATTATTATATCTCATATATAAATAGTGAGAAATAAAAAAGGTGAGAAAAAAGAAAAAATTATTTAAATTTATCTGAGTGTATATGTAGTAATAAAAAAATTATAGAAGTATGATATTCTAAAAAACGGATTATTTTGATTTTTTCTTTTAAAGTTATTGGTATTTTAAAAAACTATAAATGACTGATATTTAACACTGTTAAAATGTTACTTTTCAAGGCACATTAAATATCAAATTAAAGAGGAAAAAAATTCATTTTCGTTTATAGATCAAAATAATTCTTTTTTTCCCGCTTTATTGGCAATGGACATTAGTCCTTCAGCCACACAGAAATTAAAAGGTATTACGTTTAAATATTAGATATTAATATTATTTTTACTTACATAATCTACCAATAAATCGTAAACAGATTGATTTCCAGTCGCGATCAACACCTTAACACACGTAGGAAACTGAATACCTGCTTTCATAAGACCATCCCACAGGTCATTATTACAAAAACTCTTACAGCCGAAAAATATATGTGATCGAGATCTGCGACCTCGTTATCAAGAGAACATAGTGGAGAATATGTCAGTCCTATTTTATATAAATGAGACGGAAAGCACCCATGGTTAATTTTCAATCTAGTTATAATTGTGCAGTACTTTTTATTAATTTTGTCATTGAATATATGTGATATTTTATTTGGCAACTCCTTGTAGGATCAAAATAATAAAAAAAATTAAAAATATGAATTGTCATGAAAATTGGTATATGAGGTTGGGTTAGGAAAAACAAGTATTGTACCCCGAATGCAGTTTTGCGGAACGAAACGCGTATCGTTGAATTTTGCAAGGAATGAAGTTTACAAAGTCATTACAATACATATTTTTTACACTGTGTTCAGCATATCAAATTTATGTTTTATAGGTTGAAATTATGAGCACGCCAAGAAAAAAACTATCGGGAGCGAAATATAGAAAACAGGCCAAAGATGGAGTCCTTCAGGGAAAACAGCTTGCGAAGATGTTCAAATAGAGGATAGTTCTTGCACTTTGCATGATTCTGATGATCAAAATTTATCACCTGCATCGTCTAGCCAAACTGCGAGAGTGCAAGAACAATTTGAAAGGATTGAGACAGAATACTATGAATCTGAATTGGATCACTCGGATTCAAATGATTGGTAAACCGAAATTGATTTAACAGACCCGGGCAATTGGCCAAACATTGAACAAATGACCGACCAGCAACGATATTTCTTTACTACTCAAGCTGTGTTATTAGCAGAAAGTCATCCAGAAAACATTGAATTTAAATCAACTGAATGCAATGGTAGACATTTAACATCTGATATGTGGTACAAAATATTGACCAATGACGAAAAGCTTAAAAGATCTTGGCTTGTATATTCTAAAACAAAAAATGCAATTTTTGTGTATGCTGCAAGATTTTTCAGAAATCTTCCTCTTTCGGTACATCTGCATTGTGTACTACAGGATTTATTAATTGGAGAAAAGCTTATGAGAGATTAACCGAGCACGAGGCATCTCAAATGCACAAAGAGCGTATGATTAAGTGGAAAACTCGAGTTCAACAAATTAAATCATGCCAGGGTATTGATCAAGACATTGAGCGAATAATTCAAACCGAAAAAGAAAAATGGAGAAAGATCCTGCATATGGTTATGGATGCTGTATTATATAATAATAATCTTTATACAACAGAAAACAATATAATATAAATTAATTAATATAATTAATTAAATTAAATATAATATAAATTAATTAATTGGAAATAGTACGAATAAAGTAAGAAAGACACCCATTGATGACCTCTAAGATGTTGCGCATGGGCTATTTTTTACAAATTCGGTAACAAGTAAACATATAAACATTATACAAATAAAATAAATAGTAAGTAATATGAATATATAAGTATATAATAAAAATTTATGATAAAAATTAATTGAGTACATAATAAAAATTAGTTTAATTTAACACACATTTAAAATTAAAGGGAACACAAAACAGTAGTAATATTGTATATATGGAAAAATTTTAATACATAAAACATATATACACATGGAAACACAAGTTATTCAGTTTTTTATTATTTATGTTTGATTAGCATATGCAAAAGTTCTCTATCTGATGTTATTAAATAATTTTTGATAATTTTTTTAAGCAAATGTATTGAGTTGATAGTCCGTAAATAAATTTTGTATATATCAGGTAGTGAATTGAAAACTATACTACAAAGGTAATTTAATAGGTATTTATGTTGTATCTCTTTTAAAACATTCATTTTTTTTTGGTATATAATAAGATATTATAAATAAAAATTTGTCTAAAATCCAGTAATTGTGTTTCTTGGAACAATAGATTTGATCGGTAAGTATTTTTTTTATTGTAAATAATTTTAATTATTTTTTTTGTATTATTTCCAGATATATATGCTGGACCCCACGATGTTATACCATATCTTATTCGGGATTATACTAAACTAAAATAAATTATGCGTAGGTGAGTACTATCTATAATTTTTTTCAAATATTTGAATTTATATAAAAATGCTCTCAGAGTATTAACCGTATTATTTATATGGATATCCCATCTTAAGTGACAGTCAATACTACTTATTCCAAGATATTTTATTTGTTCCCTTTTTTTATGTCTTCACTGTTTGTTACATTGTTTATTTGTAATGCGTTATAAGTTGAAAGTGAATTTTTGTAGCTACAAAACAGAACAAAATAAGTTTTTTCATAATTTACTGTAAGCAGTTTGTGTTTAAACCAGTTAATTATATTTTTTATATCATTTTCTGCTATTTCTTTCAATTCGGTCCAGCTGTTTGCCTCATAGAATACAGCTGTATCGTCTGCAAAGCTTACAATTTTTCCTACCGTATTTATTTTAAAGAGATTGTTTAAGTATATTGAGAATAAAAGTGGACCAAGTACAGTCAACAATTTTAACAACCTATATTTAGATCAATAGATTTGATCGATTATTATCCTTTTAACAATGACCATTAATGTCCTATTCGAATAATTTTATATAATTTTAGTTAAGTATTTATAAAAAGACCTTAATGTGTAAAGTACATTAATATCCTGCGTTGGATCAGCCCCTTGACTTTGTTTAGGTATTTATAAAACACCTTCAATTTGTAGTATAAATATAATTGCAAGATCAAATTAATTGTCTTAATTTGTAGTACTATTTCTATATATTTAATTCTCCAATATTTGAAAATATAAAATCTTAAAATTTGATGACATTTGATGTGATAGATTTTAGCATTTTCCAAGGAATCTTTCAGTCGGGGAATTTTCTTGATACCGAATTTTATCGTTAATAAATAAAATAAAAATTATGGGCCCCAAAATTTAGTCTTGAGGAACAACAAGAATATTTTGCACCTGTTCCGATGAAATATGTCTGATTAATTGTAGAATATTTGATCTAATAATAAGGGCAATTCTCCTTATCTCATATACTTGCAATAAAAAGAACTTCTACAGAAAAAGTTTAGTTATGATAATATAGGCCATTGAAATTGTATCTGCTTGCTTTTTATTCTCAGAAACGAAACTCTATTAATTGTTTAGGGTGTTGTAACGAATTTCGTCGATAAGATGAATTAATTTTTTTACCGTAAATTTTTGTATTAATTTCAAAATTACAGCATTTTTTATTAGAGAATAAAGCTACCTTTCAAATGAGGTATCACACACCTCTAATTACTATTTACAAATTTGAAGGTGTAATTCTCATTCAAAGGGTGAAATTTTTACGTTGCAGAGATTTTTTATAAATATGCTACTGAATTTATTCAATTTGGCTGTTACACTGTATATCAATATCCATTGCTTGTTTGATGTTTCTACTAGGACTTTAAAAGTAATAAAACAAAAAATAAACTTACCACCAAAGCAAAGAGACCTACAAAACACACCAAAATTAAACCAGACTTCATATTGAAATTTTTATCGTATTTAAGATATTACTAGAATGATACTTTTTAAATTAAATCCTCTTTTTATATGCAAAAGACTACAGCAGGATGTAATTTTTAAAATCAATTATTTGAATAATGAAATTAAACATAATAAAATTGTGCAATTTTCGCAAAAAAAAATAAATAAATTTTATTTATTTTATCATTCATCGTTCTATATGTTTGGGTCCGTGAAATCTTGGCTAATTTTGAAAATTGTGTGTATTTGCCTACCTATACACATGTAGTTAGGTATACTTTTGGTCAGAGATAATTTTTCTTTTTTCATAGATGTCTGCATTGTAAAAATATGTCCCCTTTGGAATGAAAATGGATCTGTTTCAGCATTTACTTAAAATCCAATGAATACTGGCAAATAATTCTAAATATTATAGGTGTATATTGTTTATCAGGAAAGTATGCAATTATTTTGAAGTGTGACAGCAGTGTAAAACATTTAATTTGTTAAATTAACATTAGACGTAAATACTGATTTTTTCGTAAAACACATGCTGGCTCCTCAGATAAACATACCTACTCTCACAAATCATCCCTACTCAAATTAGCAGCTGTCTCCTTCTTTCTAATACGGCAGCTCCGTCTGAGTAATAATAAACACAATCTGAATGGTTGCAATAAAAAAGGGCTTAATAATTATGAATGAATGGATTAGCCTAGTAGTTTTTCGTTGTTGGCACAAAGACACCGCCGAGGTGCTGACTCGAAAAAAACCCAAACTTTGACGTCAGCTTTCTGGTATATTAATTGATCAGTGAATGTGCCCAGCAGCCTGTACAGCTGATACCCGAACACGGTCAAAACTTTAAAAAGGGCTCCAACTTTTGTTTCAATTAAAAAAATAACATAATAAATGTTTAATGTTGTGTATAGAAGGTGACTTTATTTTGATTTTCCATCTCTCTTCTAACCCATTTCTCTTCACCCCCTATCCTCGTATTCGACATATGGGTTCAAACTCTTTCGTAGAGGCTGCTTCTAAGAAATAAGCGGAATCAAAGGTCTCTGTTTAGAGGAGATCACACTATCCATGGTGTAAAATATTTATCAGAAGAAAGAAATATAATTTTTATTCTAATAACATTGTGCCGTCATTTTTTATAATTAAAAATTAAATCAAGAAGGTTCTGGGTTTCTAATACGTCTCCATTCTTTGGGTTTGAGATATCGTAGGTACCTTAAATAGAGAATAGACTATTATGAAATCTAAAAGAACAATTATTTTATGTAATACGTACAGCATTTTCAAAGAATGTCCAGCATTTGAACACCTTATTTGTCTACCAAACTCTGTATTTTTTTCAGCATAACGCCATTATAGTGTCCAGCAACATAATTTACTGAAACGTAACAAATAAGACAAAAACGTAATCAGGACTTTTCTGTTTTTTTTATTTATCTTTGAGGGACGTAATGGTCATCACACATCTCCAAAGTTCATCAATGTTGTCCAGCATTTGGTCAAAAGAAATATAATAATAATAATAACGGGTCTTTATTTGCACAAAATAATTACATTTTTGTACAGTTAGCATGGGCGAGGTTTTGTGGCTATTCTTACACCTAACCCTAACAAAACATATACATTTAAATAACTATAATATTAAAAGTTTATCAATACAATTTGACATTAGTAGCTCATTATATCTACCAGTTTACATTTGACTAATAAAGAGTTGCCTTTTTAAAGCATTTTTAAAAACAGGTAGAGATCGTGATTTTTTAATATCAGTATGTAAAGTGTTGTACAGAACAACTGCGTTATACGAAAAACTACGATTATAAATAGCACTAGAGTGACGAGGCATTGATAAATTAAAATTGTTTCTTATGTTTACATTGTGCGTAGACGATCTAAAAGTTAATTTGCCCATAAGATATAATGGTGACGCAGTAGAAAGAATTTTAAAAAGAAAAGAAAGGAACATAAATATATATAAATTATTAACAGTTAGCCAGCCAGTTTGGGAGAAGGCTTGGGAAATATGATCGAATTTTCTAAGTCCTTTTGCGAATCTGCAGCATGTATTCTGCATAATTTGCAAACGGTTACGATCAGCAGCTGTTAAACAAGGATAATACACAACAATTCCATATAATATTTTTGAAATTACAAGGCTTTGGCAAAGTTTTAGTTTTATAGATTGGTTCTGTAGGATGTGTTTATTAGAATAAAGCAAGCGAAGACCACTGGATATGGTCAACCTAAATAAAGTAGAATAGATGAACCTCGTCGACAAGATGATTTCTAGTCTATTTTGATAAGACTTGGTACGACATTCATGATTAGTATAAAGTAATAATGGATAAGTAATTGGTTTACTAAATGTTCTGTGCAGGGGCGGCTCGTGGCCAAAATTTTGGGGGTTTACAGTAGCAGAATATAGATCCCGGTACAGATATGGGTAAAAAACTGTCAGTGTTTTAGGAAGGTTTATTATAAACTTTTTAAAACACTGAACGTTTTTTTCATAAATCTGTACCGATACCTATATTCTGTCACTCTGAACCCTCTCCCAGGAGCCGCCACTGGTTCTGTGAATGCTCCTCCACGTAGAGGAAAACGGTATTATAATATTTCATGTAGGAATGACAACAGTTTTGTGCCGAATTGTTTGGCTATTACATACAAAGAATATTTTAAGTTGTTCAGCTCATTATCACCAAGATATGACATCTACTTTGTTAGAGAAATGGTGTAGCGAACAACTGATTCAGAATTTACTACCAAATGTTGTAATAGTATAGGAAAGTCACACTAGTGAAATTACAAAAGAGAAAGTACGAAAAGAGGTAGTTTCGGCGTTTTTAATAAAATGGGTGTATCATATCCACCTACCGCTTTAAAAAAAGGTTTGCCTGTCATAATAAAAGGCTTGAATCTTAAGCCGAGCTATGATGTGGATGAGATAATGGGTCGTATGATTGAACGTTTACGTTATCCGTAACGTACATGTTAGGCCGAGTTTTAACAGTAACAAGGCAAGTTCGTACGATGGAAAACTTTTTCCAATACATTACTGTTATTTTCCGCCTGTTATGTTCTAATTTAACAGGTTTCCATCATACGAACTTGCCTCGTTACTTTTAAAATTCGGCCTAACATGTACGTTACGGAAAACGTAAACGTTAAATCATAGGACCCATTATATCCCACATAGCACACGGACGACTTATGGACGTCTAAAAGACGTCCTTCAGGGACATAAAGGACGTCCCATGGACGCCCTAATGTCCCGTTTTCGTCCATCTTAGGGACGTCTCTGGGACATCCCAAAAGGACGTCGTCATAGGGACCTTTGCGGGACGTCGTAGGGACGTAAATCAGACGTCCGAGGGACGATATTTGACCATAATCCATAAAGGGTAATAACAAAAATTTTAACAATAAAAAAGCTTTATTTAACAACTTTTATCCTAAAAAAACTAGCTAGAGTTAAACGTTTTCAGTTTACAAAAAAAAAACAGGAATGAATTACATTTAACACACAGCGCTGGCAAGATGAAACCTTGGGTCCTACTTATAGCTTGTGTCGACATAACTGAGTATTATAATTTTGTCAAAATTAGTTTTGTTCCAACTTTCCGCCATTAAGGTATTTTCTTTCCGCCAGCGGCTACCGCCAATAAACAACACTTATTCTTACCTCAACTATATAACCTTCTTTTTTCTTCGTTAATCTAACTCACTTATATAAGTTAATTATTGAATGCCGAAAATTGTAGCTGTTGTTGTTCATTTGAAAATAAATGATAGGTTAGGTTTTCTGTCCTCATACTCTTGCAAAAACAAAACGTTGAATTTCAAGTTATCGATTTAAATACCAACGATGCTAGTACATAGAAAGTCCCATAGACGTCCCATTAACGTCCCGGACTCGGACCAAGAACTAAACTCTTTGTCGAAACAGGACCAAAATAGAACGACCAGAGGACGTCCTTCGAAGGACGTCCTAGTATTCACTGTAATCGGAAGTCCAGTGTACGTCCTATTTAGGTCCGGGACCAACCGGACCAACAAGGGACCAAATCAGGACGTCCATGGGACCTCCTGTGCTACCTGGGATGTTTACTAACGTCATATAATTAATTTAGTGCAACGTCGAAAGACATGCCAGAAAGAAAAGTGTTCTCCTACGTTGTTTGAAAGCGTTTTAAATGTTCAGAATAGTTAAAAAGAGAAAAATTGTCTCCGACCGAAAGTATAAATCATTGAAAAATTAACTATATTTTTAATGACAGTTTAAAACCTATTATTATTCTATTCTTTTTGTGAAGGCTATGAGGATTGCTTCAGCTTACAAGAGAATTTCCGGGACATCCCTAAAAGTTGCCATAACTGCCAAAACAAGATTGATAACATGCCTATATGAAAAGTCTGTAGAAGTTAAACTACAATATATACACTTCAGGGGTTGATGCTTACTCAATGGTTACAATCTGAACTTGCCACTTTAAAGCTCTGGGGTTCGAATTCCACCTTTGGCTGGGATTTTTTCTAATTAATTTAAATAATTAAAAATTAATTGTGAGGCATTGATAAGATTCTCCACTTGACCATTCACTGTTTGTTTCTATTTTACGCAGTCATGTGATGTTTCTACAGTGCCGCTGGAAAACAGACGCAATACGAGGATAATGGTCTGAGTTTTCTAGGCTGAAGACAACAATACAAAAAATAGGTATACTATCTAAAAAAAATTACTAAGAGCTGTGGAAATCTGAGGAAGTTGGAAGGATGTAAGAAAATTACAAATTCTGCATACTTGAGATAAAGAGAAAACAACTATTTTCTATTCTTTCAAATTTTCCATTGGAAGGCAAGACTGTTTAATTGAATTTTGTGATATGCGCTAAAGAGATTATAATTATGAATGTATTTTTTAAAAATCTCTCTTATCATTCTAATGCTCTTAATTGAAATAAAATTATTTTGGACAGGTAACCTCGCCAGAATGTATGCAACCAACTTTATACGTATATGTCTGAACCAGAACGTAAGCAACCAACATTATGAGTTTCTGTTAAATAAGTTGAATACTACAAAGTTTCTTCAATACTTTTCAGTGTTTACTTATTATAATTATTTTAATAAATATAGAACAACAATTTTAAAACAAAAACATAATTCCAAAATCTAACAAAAAATACATCAGGGTGAAATTAGGTATACGGACCAATGAACTGGAGTGGGGTAGAAAGCTAATGTGCATATTTTATCAATTGAACAAGATGGGCGCAGCCATTTTTATTTCTCATCTCACTCGGGAGTATTTATAATAACCATTTTCTGTTTCACATTGTTATTGTTCAATCCACAGGCTGGGTGGATCAGACAATAACAAAGTGAAATAGAAAATGGTCGTTATCTCCCGAGTGAGATGAAAAATAAACTGTCTTCGCCCATAGAGTCGCATCTCAAGCCTATTGACAAGCATTCTACCCCACTCCAGTTCATTGATACGGACAATTGGGTCTGTGAACTGGGCACAGCTTATACAATACAGCTCCACAACTCCGTGTCGGCGTCTTTGATGTGGCGGTCGAGAACCAAGCAAGACGGAATGGTGCTATCTCTGTTAGATTCGACGGAAAAGTCGGGCCCGGATTAAAAAATATATTTGTTATTGAAATAATTGAAGACCTTGGCGTAATAAGGTTGGTTACATGCCACATTAAGTAAGTTTTGAGAAATTAAGTTTTAAATTTGTTTTAAATCTATCAAATATAAATAAAAAAATTATTTAAATATAAATATTATGAATAATAGCACATCTTTCGGATTAGAGATAAAATAATTTGTATGTGGCTAGTAATATTCTTGTTAACAGATGTTTTAAGCTAAAACAGTCACTTCACGACAAATTGTGGCCGAGGATGCAAATGAAGTGGTACCCCGTGTGACTACCAAGTGTCATTCATCGCGCAAAGTGTTTATAGTGTTTATACCTAGATAAACGACTGCTTCGACTGACTGAGGTCTGGGCACTTATTGATATTCTGGGTTATTATAGAGAATCGGTAACTTGTGCTTTTATTTTAACAATATCGGTTTTATTTTGTATTTTTATTCATAAAGATTTGTAGAAGTAATAATTTGACAGTTTTTATTTATATGTATATTATATTTTTATCTGACCGTACCGAAGTAGAGAATTTTGAAACTTGATACTAATTTGAAATTTAGATTACAATATTATGCGAAATTATATAATTAGTACCTATTTTAGGTAGGTACTTAATTTGTACTTGGAAAAAGTAATATCGATTTTTACAAGAAAACTCGAAAAGTAAATTAATTTAGTTTCTATTTACTGATGTAAACATTAAACCAAGAAAACAAATAAACAGTAGTTTGTGCAACAAGAGTGGATATGGACAATCCACTCGAGTTGTGCAGTATATTTTTTCTACGACCCACTGACGAAAATCTACAAATTAAAATAAATTATTTAGGTTATTTAGACAAAATAACTAATTTTAAAATAATTTACGAATTTTACTAATTTATAAAATAAACATAAAAAAAATTAATTTAATTAGTCCCCGGCCTAGATTCGATCCCGGGCTTTTCTCGTGTGAGGCAGATGCTCTGTCCTCATCTTCACCGACACTTTTAAGATTTTAGTTTTAATACTCGTAATTAAATGACATTCACACAGCTTGTAACTTTTATATAGATCGTCCAATTTCTCCAAAAGGTCTTCCCGTTTGGCTTTCATTGCCCATATCCTAGCCCTGAAAAAAAATCATGTATTTAGGTTTAAATAAGTTAATTATTAGACTATCATCTACACAATTAAACAAATTTAGAATTCCTAGCTCAATAGGTAACTTTAGCACCTAGGAGGTATTAATAAAAATAAAAACAGCCTAAACCTAACGTAAGTCAATAAACGAATCTGTTTATACAGGGCGTAATTGTTCCATATTTTAATTTGTGTTATAGACGTTTTTTGCCTGGCAAATAAAAATTTATGTTTTTTTTAATAGAACACCCTATATTTTATTTTTAGAATGGCTTGTTAACACTATATTCAACCCTAGCATGTTTTGAAAAAATATTACAGTTTTGCCAAACAATTATTTTTTTTTAAATTAGAGAATGATGCTAACCCCAAATTAAATTATCATAATTTATAAGCTAAAAAATAGTGGTGACAGAACTGGTTTATTTTATTAAAAGTGTTTTGAAACGTTTAAATATGGCTAATTTTAAGTTTAATTTACTCAATTTTTTTTAAATGTATATTATTTTAACATAAAATTCCTAATACATTTACCTATTCAACGATACCAACATGTTAGCCAATAACACATATACAGGGTGTCCCATTAGTGCGTAATGGATTGATAGCTGTTTTATTATCAGAAATTCCAAAAAAAATTAATATAAAAGTTGTATGGCCATATTTAACAATTACCCCTAAATATACAAGGTGGCCTATAAACGAGGTGCTGACCAAACCTATACTTTTTTAAAGCAAAACACCCTACAGGTAGTTATTCATATTTGATTGTTATCACATCGTCAAACAATTTTAATTAACTTCACTCATTTGCTATGTTGTATATAGGGTGTGTCAAATCGTGAGGTTACGATTTTCTCTATTTTTTAAATGGATTACCCTGTATCAATTAGTCGGTGGTATAATTTATAGGGTATTCCATTTAAAAACGTGAGAAAACCGTTACTCCCCATTTTGACACACCTTATATACCCTATAGCAAATAAATGAAGTCTATTAAAATGGTTTGACGATGTGAAAACTATCAAATATGTATGACTACCTACAAGGTGTTTTGCTTTAAAAATGTATGTTTCATCATTTCCCCTCGTTTATGGAACACCTTATATATTTAAGAATATTTAATAAACATGGTCATACAAATTTATATAATTTTTTTTTCGTATTTCCACTAATAAAACGCATATCGATCAATTACGCACTCATGTCATACAAATGTTATTGGCTAATATTTTGGTATGGATAAATAAGCAAATTTATAAGGAATTTTAGGCCAAAATAATATACAGGGTGTTTTGTTTGAAAAAATTGAGTAAATTGAACTTAAAATTAGTCATATTTAAGACATGTTTTAAAACCAGTTCTATCACCACTATTCGTTTTTTAATACATTTTAGGGTTAAATACAGTATTACCAAACCATTCTAAAAATAAAATAAAATACAGGGTGTTCCATTTAAAAAACATACATTTTGATTAGCCAATTCAATATTCAAAAATATTTTTAAAATATGTATTTTTCAAATTCATATAATTTTTGTTTGAAACTTTTTTTGCGTGTCTACAACACAAATTCAAATATTGAACAATTACGCACTAATGGGACATCCTGTATAAATTATATTATTATTAATGAAAATTTCTTAGAATGTGGTACTTACCGGTTTGGGTCCTTATTAAAACAGCTTTTGACTGCACGGACAGAATGATTTCTTTTATTTCACTCATTCTACTCACAGTTAAAGAGTCACCAAAATAATAATAGTACCTTTAACTTAACACAACAGGCAGCTCAAACAAAATCAACGAAATTATAGACTCAATGAAATTATGCAATCAACGAAATTATACGCACGGCTCAATCCTTACCTAAGTATGATTCTGAACGCCAAAGCCGTCTTTTCCATCCGAAGGAGGAGATTAAGCAATGCGCGACGGAATCGACGCAAACCGTTGCCGCCAAGAGAGTGTTTTAGCTGTATTGTATAAGCTGTGAACTGGGTGTCAATAATAGCTTTGTTCGCGGGGCCTGTCGGTGACATGTCCAGGACAGGGATTCTTATGTGTAAACTCCACACGTAAGGAATTAAATAGAGAGATACATTACATAAGCATCGAATTGCGTGGAACGAAGATAGTCGTCTCAACACCTGCGATATGGAAAGATGAGAATCCTCATGCAGGACAGATGAACATGCACATTTCGACCCTAGAGCATACTAAGATTTCGACTTTATGCGTCCTTAGAGCCGAATATCAAACACTTGAAACTACCGACCTTTCGTCTACCACACGCATGACGTCACTCATCATAGAGTGATATGCGCTAGTTCAGTGATGATGTAATTATGGTTCCACTGACAATTAAAGTGACAGTAGATTTTTTGAGTGCGTTTTGTTCGTTTTGTTTACCTAAATTATATCGATTTTTTCACTTTTATAAATATATTCCTAAAGTAAGTAGATAGCATGTATCAAATATACAATCGTTTAGTTACCAATTACATATACCTTTAAACTATTTTTTATGACCTGTAAACAATATTTTGAAATAAAATAAAAACAGTAAAAACGTATATGTCAAATTTATTGTTGTTTTTGTTAAAAGTTTGGTTAGAATTAAATGTCAGTGGAACCAAAATGACATCACACTGAACTGGCACATTGTGATTTTCATTTGCCCGTTAAGGGAATCTCTGCCCGTCAAAATAAGGATTGCCCACGATGCGTAACATGCTATGGGCCGGATGCTATGATGACGTCACTCGCTACAGAGTGATTTTTATTTGTACGTCAATATAAGGACCGCCCGCGCATGCTTATCTATCGTGAACATGTCGCCGACCTCAGAGTAAGTAAGTAGTAAAGAGAGGACAGTAAACAATGTTTGTGTTGCCATGATAATATGGTCGAGAATTCTAATTAGAGAGAAATAGATTAATATCTCTATCTCTTTGTTTGTATTTGTCAGTTTTACAAAGCTTTTCTCAGACAATTATTCCAGTGTTTAATTTAAATTTGTTCGTGTTGTGGTGTTAAAAGTAATTGTTATTAATATTATATTCATAACAAAAAAGTCATATTTTGTTTTCACTTCATTAAAAATGGACCTACCTACCTTTTAAAACATTTTATTTTATATTCTATTTGGTCAACATTTTCGCATTTAAAATGACCCAGCGAAATTGTTTTACGGTACGCTACTGCTGAGAATTCTAAAACGAGTGAGAAAGCCTTCATTAGAAAGAGAGATACTGATTATATGATAGCGAGATTAATATTGTATAACTTTATGCAGTGGTGGCCTATCTGCTATTATATTATCTAAGTCGCCGACAGGCTTCGCGAACAAAGTTTGATTTGCAGTGGGATTCTCATCTTTCAATTCAGTACGTGTTGAGACGTCTATCTTCGTTCGACAGACTGCGATTCTTATGTGATGTCTCTCTCTAATCAACACATAACGTGTTGAGTTCGCACCAGAGATAACAGGAGATGTAGTTACTTACAAATATCGTGCTGTCGTGAATAAGACATATTCTAAGGGACACACTAGGGTATAATATCCGCTGTTGTCATATGCCTATTTCATTATTCTCGTTTTTTTTACACAATTATTTACATATATTAAAAAAGCTAAAATAATTCAACCTATTTTACTGCAACTGAACCCAAAAAATGTTGAATCATTTGTTATATCAAATTTAACTAAATTAGATATAATTTCACTAAATTAGATGTAATTATTTTCAATAAAATCCAAAACTTGTTAGTGGTATATTAAATATCAAGTATTTTTTACGAGATGTGGCAACAGCTAGTATTTTGTAGGCGGGGCATATTACGTTGTTTATTGTGAGCTTAGACAACGGAATATAAAATATTCATTCATAATTCTATCAACTTGTTTTGACAGTTGGCGTTGTAGAGATTGTTTAGTGTTATTGTTCATCGGATTTTTTCAGTTTTTTCTTGTGAAAGTGATTTCCCATTATTTTGTTAACATACAAACTTTAAAAATGGTGAAACAGTGCAAAATTTGTAAAAAACAAGACAAATTGGACCCAAATTCTTCGTTTCATATGTAAGTATTTATAGGTTAGAATTTACTTATCATAGACGTACCAATTACGAAAAGTATCTTATATATTTTTAAATTATTAGTATTATTAATGTTTTGAATTAACCATGGTTGTTAATTAGCCTTAACAAAACAGGAGAAGATGCGAAATTTTAAAATTGGTACTGGGAATATTCCTAAAAATCTCAAAGTACCTAGTTAATCTTATGTAAAAATCGAATTTGTGTAAAAATTCTGCATTTTTTATTAAATCTCTTTAAAACGGGTTTTAAAATGATTCAATTTAATTGAAAAAAGTTTCATAGGTAATGTTATTTGGCAAAACTTTTGTTTTTAGTACCTAGGCATGTCAAAAAATTATTGTTATTTCACTGTACAAAAAAATCTTGAGAAATCTACAATCGACTTTGATTAAAGGTTCGCGTTTCCATGGATAAAATTTTTACCAAAACAGCAGAAAGCATGCAATATTTTATCACAAAATTAAAAAAAAATTTCGTACCTACTAATAATTCAGTACATTAGGATCAATTAAATAAATAAATCATATTAAGAAGCAAAAATTCTAAATATACCGGGTGTTCAAATTAAAGTGTTACAGTTAAATACCGCCGAAAATATGTATCTTAGAAAAAAAACTTTCAGACAAAAGTTTTATAGTTTTTTGGGGGAAACATTTTGGCTAATTTAATTTTTTTATAGCTGACCATATTATGGCCATATCGAGATGGACTTTGTTTATTAAATTGGAACCCCATTATTTTTTTTTTCATATTCTTAAAGTACATAAAAAAATAAGAAACTTTTGATGGAAATATTTTTTTTGTTCGACTTTTACTTTTTGAGTAACAGCTACTTGAAAATTTTGCTGGACGAAAAAAAAGACCATATTATGGTTAGCTATAAAAAACGATTTTAGCCAAAACTTTTTCCCCACAAAACTATAATACTTTCGTCTGATACGTTTCTTTTATAATAGGCGGTCTTTAGCTGTAACACTTTAATTGGAACACCCGGTATATTTTAGTTCTTTGAAATCCCTTGTTTCAGCGGATAAACATTATTCTATCAAAACAGCAAAAATAATATTTAGCACTTAATTTTAAATAGGTACAATTTTTTTTTTAGAAATAATTCAGAACATTACTGTCAATTTCATAAATAAAAAAAAAAATAGGAATAAATATTTTACTTGTAATTTTTAGCTATTGCATTCAGGTAGAATTTTCATGAACTATTTTGATAAACACTTAAAACCTAATTTAAAAGAAATACTCTCTTAAAACTATAATCTATGTATTTATAAAGATTATTAACATATGTCCATAAATACATATTGATTACCTACCTGTTTAGAATTCTATTTTTGTTTTGATATAGAAAGTAGGATTAAAACAATTCCAGGAAATAGGATATAAATTGTTTATTTATAAATAAGGGATTGATTGATTCATTGGAAATACCAACAGTTTACACATTGAGGCAGATAGTTTTGAACATGGATTTTAAAAGAATATTTACATTATTATTTTCTTTGAGTTTTATAGTGTGACGCCTCTTACAGCCGTATGCATAGTCGATCGCCAGCGACTCGCCAGAGATTCATTCCGGCGTTTCGCCAGCGATTCGCTGGCGATCCGCCGGCGAAAGCCCAAAAAGGTGGCGTCTCGCCGGAGATTGTCACCGAAATGTCAATTCACGCAAGTTTTTATTTTCTTTTATAGGGATTATCACCGGTATCTCTCGCATTTTATTCATGATTCATTTCTTAAAACTCAAAAAATAATGAACGAATATCAAATTTTTCCCTATAAAAGAACATGAAAACTTGCGTGAAATGACATTCCGGTGACAATCTCCGGCGGATCGCCAGCGAATCGCTGGCGAGTCGCTAGCGATCGACTATGCATACGGCTGTTAGTTTTATGTAAAAAAAATATTTACTATTTATCTATTCGACACAAAAATAACTCATTTTAATGTATATTTAATCTCAATAATTGAATATACTGACGATTAGTTTGACACAATTGTCACTTATTTAACATTTTAAAAAGAATTGTATTGGGTGACCAAAATATGAACTACCTAGAATAGATATGAAATATATCCGTTTAAATGAATGCAATAGCATACTTTTTCGTTTTGTATTCTGTACGTAGATAAGCTAATATCCATGTGGACTAAAAAAAATTATTGTTTGATCTAAGAACAAACCCTGGATATTTAGAACCAGTGACTTTTATAAATTAGCGACAGCAAATTTTATAGAAATAGTATTATTTTATTTATTATCGTATATTTTTTAATTAGCTTCAGTTTTTTTATTTAGATAACTTTTGTACGCCCCTATTAAACTCTGGTGCATATTAGAAATATATACAAATTTCTATCATCTGTAAAAAAAGATGCCTTTAAAAGTCTTCTAAATTTATATATCGTTAATGAATTAAAAACTCAACGAATTTTGCAGAAAACATATTTGTACTACTGCTCAATATATCTATATTAAAATACAAAAATTTTTACGGGGTTAAAAATACATATATTTTTAAATAATTTAATTTATCCCGTTCCTGGGGTACGCCAATGCAATTTATTTAAACTCCGCTGCGACTAACAAACGTGTACGGCCTTCAGTCCTGCAGTATATCCCCTCCCTTACCTCACACATCACGTCTTTCCTCTCCTGATCGCCAAATTGACTAATTTGATGTTGGCATCATAGATATTCTATTTTATGAATGAGTAGTTATATCTCCCTTGTTATCTCTGGTTCGCACATAAGAATCCCTGTCTTGGGAAATCAGTGTAACACGTCTATCATAGTTATGGAATTATAACATAATTATGGAATTATAACAATTTTGTTAAACGAAAATGTGTAACATTATCGATAATTGTAACATATTTTTTTAGTCTAGAAATGTTTTAACTCTACAGGTTTTATTCTTATTGTACGAAACCAATTTAACAAACAAATTAAAATTATACTGACCCCTCCTCGGCAATTAAAAAAGCTACATTACAATAGTCTTCATAATTACAATAAAAGTCATAGCGCCAACTACATAAATATTACCGTACTTGGAAAACGTCTCTTGCTTCACGGAGCGGGAAATCCCTCAGCCTACACATGGTTCCCTAGAATTTAAATCCATAAAAACATTAAACTTGTGCAAGATAATTTATACAATGAGATAATCAGTGGTGATTAGAGATGTTTGATACATAGAAAAGTATCGATATTGCGTATCGATTCAGATCTATGTTTAATATATCGATACACTTTAATATCGTAAATAACAGTATCGATACTCAAAATAGTATACTAATGGACAGGGTGATTCATTAAGGGTGGCGACCGGCCGTATCTCAGAATATCTTGTAGATTTTTTTTTGAAAGAGGTTGATTTTAATTTCAAGGGGATACCTTTCTATAATATCTTCAACTGTCATATGTCATTCCTCTCACCTACGTCAATCTGACTAATACAATTTAAATATAGAAGTACATTCCATGTACAGAAGTACCAAGTATGACACATATTGTCAGAAAGGTAATTTTATGGGAAATTCAGCAATAATTAGGCATTCCAAACTGAATGACTACCAGTGGGTTTTGACAGGTTATGATGTGGCAAAGTTATGGCAACTCTCTAGGCCTGGTGATTTGACAAGGTGAGTGAAATAGATAGTTACATAGATTGATCATCCCTACTTTTTAAAATAAACATAAGCTTATGCCTTGAAGTAAAAATATAAGCAATTATTATTTTTTAAATATCTAAAGTCTGAAAATTGGTTTTAAAACACATTTTGGCTAAACTGATTCAAATTAATAAATATTTGCCAGGCAATATGGCCGCTCGCAAACGACCAGCTTTGAGCAATGTATATAACACATATGTATCATTGATCCTGTTAATGACAACATGACAACAGGGTTGCCATATCTAAACTGTCAGTACCCACTGGTAGCCATTTGGACAGGTCGTTGGAATGCCTAATATCTTCTAGTAAATTTGACATCAACTAAAGTCTCATCAAACAACTGTTCATTCACAAAGCGAGCATAAAAGATATTCTCACATGGCAGTTTCATGTTAATGCGAAAAGAATAACTGCAATTATATTGTGAAATTTATATCTTCATTAATTTTTGTCATCTTTTTGCCTTTACAATATTTCTTAAACTCAGTGAAGTCGCATAGGATGTTAAAAAGTTTATGTAACTATCTTTAAGAGAAGGTTTTGGGTAGTGATGTTGACCATATTATATGCCTTAATTCTATTTTCATCTTGCATAGAATCAAATAAAATTAAAAGATCTTTGTAAAATGGCACAAGAGAACTATTCTTTAACACAACTCGTTTAATTTTTTTGGTTCAGAGATTCTAAATGGTTTGTGATTATATGTAACAGAATTTTTTAACAACCCTTTTACCCATTGACTTCGAATATTATGCCAGTTATCATTAAAATACTTTACATTTAACATGCATAATTTTGTTTGTAGAAACTTTCATTCTCAGAAAATGCAATGTCTTGAAGTACTGTCAAACAATTAGCTCTTTAGACAGAATTAATACACATTTTTTCACAAGTAATTGTTGTACGGAAAGTTTTAACAGTATGGAACAATCATAATAATAATTTTGCACTTGGAAATTCTTTCTCAAATGCTTTTCTTTCTTTGAAGTCTTTGTCAGTAAAAATTGTAACATTAGACCAACATAAATTATGTCTTTTGAAAATCTGCGTCATTCCTTTTATGTTATCAGCGTTTTTATTTGCAAGTAAAAATGTTGCAGCTGTTTCCCCTTGCCCATTTCCATTAATAATATTTAATTTGTATTTAACATCACACAGTAATAATTCTGGGTAAGTTTGAAAAGAATTATGCATTTCTATACTTTGTTAATAAATTCCTTCTAATTTATTATCATATTATTCACCACCACTTTTACAATATAAATTTTCTGATCTCTTGGTATATTGTATAGCTTCTTCCAGTTTAGATAAATTCACTATCATACAATGTAACATGCAGCCCAAAAAGGATGGCTACGGCAACATTATGCCGTTGCCTTGATGCAAGATACAATAGCACTCATCCAGAAACCCTGGATAATAAAAACCAAAATTTTAGGTCTTAAAAATCTAAACGGTTCAATTTTTAGTTTTCCCAGCAACCAACAACCTAGTACAGCCATTTACATTCCTAGGAAATACAAAGCTCACTCAATGGCGCACCTTTCCACCTCTGATTTAACTGCGGTTAGGATGGAATACGCCATCAAAAGGAAAACGTTAATCCCGGCATCTGCATACCTACCTTTTTCCGATGCATTGTTTTGTTCTCTCTAAACTATATTGTACCTAAATTTGTCAGATAATAATAAAGTGCATTTGTAAAGTAGTGAGTGTATTACTAGCTGAGCTGGTCAGCAAAAAAGAACGGCAGATCCAAAAAGGCAGCACGCCGACACTGGTAATAGGTTGCGACTCAAACGCTCATCACTTCAGTCGGGGCAATAAGGATAACAACGCTAGATGTAAGTCACTGATTATATAATTACCAAAAATCTTTGTATTTTAAATAAAGGTAATATACCAACATTTTTAAACTCTCGCAGTCAAACACTAATAGATATCACTTTATCCACAACTGGTATCTATAAATCAATTCTAAACTGGCAAATGTCTGATAACATTTCGATGTCAGACCAACGCTGGTTAACATTCAAAATAAACTTGATGTTGTCGACCTCCACGCTATCTCGGAACCCTAGGAAGACGGACAGGAAAGTCTATGCCCACCTTCTCTAAAAAGCTCGGAGAGAGATGGAGGCCGAATCACCAAACAATAAAAATGCTTTGGAGAAGTACTCGAACACTATCCAAAGCACAACAAACAATGTCTATAAGAAATCCTGTCCCCTGAGTCTGGTCCAACACGATCAGACGACTACCGCATGGTGGTGTCACGAGTTAGATCACCTCAGGAAGATGGCTAGGAAATCATGTAATAAGACAAGAACCGCAAAACTCAAAGAGGACGGATACTTACAAATCTCACCTCAGAGAATACAAAAAAATTGTCAAACAAAAACAGAGATGCATGGAGATCCTACTGCGAAGAAATCGAAGATTTCTCGCAGGCAGCGAGGCTTCAAAAAGCTCTCTCAAAAGATCTACACCGAAGCAATGGTACGCTAATTAACGAGGATGGCACGAAAATTGCCAGCCTCAAAGATAGCATCAAACTTCTGCTGTCATCACACTTCCCTGACTCGGTCATCACAGACGTGGCCGACTGGGCAGAGGAAGAATACAATCCGTCTGCCTATAATTGGCAAACTGCCAAAGACATTGTAGACGATGACAAAATTAGTAGGGCAATATCCAGCTTCTCTCCATTTAAATCGCCAGGACCTGACGGTATCTATCCAGCCCTACTTCGGTGGGGTCTGGAAGAACTCATACCGCACCTGGTGGGTATATTCAGATCCTTGTTGGCTCTGAGGTATATCCTCAAAAAATGGAGAGAGGTAAAAGTGGTATTTATACCCAAACTTGGAAGGATGAATTACACTGTCCCAAAAACATACCATTCAATTAGTCCGACATCGTTTTCCATGAATACATTGGAAAGGCTACTGATTCAGACCTTCATCTAGTTGCTGGCCGGATCAACAGGTCCCTGGACAATAAGGAGTCCGCTTCGGGTGTTTTCATAGACGTAAAAGGTGCTTTTGATAAAATCACCTTCTCAAATATAATACACTTACTAACCAACAGGAATGTTCCAAAAATGGTTAGTGGGTGGATACATAACATGCTCTCAAAGCGAGCAGTAAACATAAGTGTAGAAGATGTGAATATAAGAGGCTTGGTTGCGAGGGGATGTCCACAGGGAGGGGTGCTATCACCTCTACTGTGGAATATGATCATCGACACCCTCATCAGCCGTATCAATAATGACAGTCACTACACAATAGCATATGTAGATGACCTGGTCATTTTGCAAACAGGGAATTTTGAGAACATACTCTGCGAAAAAATGCAAGTAGCTCTAAAAATTATAGAACAGTGGTGCAAGAACCATTCACTGTCTATCAATCCTACGAAGATAGAAATGGTCCTTTTCACAAGGAAAAGGATGAAAATGGAATTAAAACCTCCTAAACACAAAACTAAACTTTGCAACAGAGGTGAAGTACCTAGGTCTCACTTTTGACAGCAAGTTAACATGGAACTTGCATTTAGAAAACAGTTAAAAGAGCATACATTGCTTATGAACAATGCCGCCAAACCGTGAGGCGCACCTGAGGTTTCTTTCCCAATGTCGTCGCATGGACTTACACGGCTATCATAAGACCTATGCTAACATACCGTGTAGTTGTCTGGGTACCGAAAACCCAAAAATTAACAGCTATCCATAAATTAGAACAAATTCAAAGAACAGCATGTCTCAACATAACAGGAGCCATGAAAACACCGACCAGAGCCATGGAAGTCATTCTTAGTCTTACTCCCCTTGATATTTACATCAAAGAGGTTGCTCCGCACGGTTGGAATAGAACCTGATGTAAGATCTGGTGAGGCGAGACGTCGCTTTTGGCAGGAGGCGCTCGATACGCTCACACTGCTTCAAGTGAACATGGACTCCATCTCACCGAGATATATCTTCCATAAGCCATATAAAGTTATAATAGAACAAATAGAAGATCCAGAAGTGGCAGGTACGATTCATATCTACACTGATAGTTCTAAAACAAAACAAGGCTCAGGATGTGGAATGTACTTCAGATTCTTAAACCTAAACATAAAATAGGCTGTGAGCAATAGTGCCAGTGTAGTTTAAACAGAGCTAACAGGGATTCTCATAGCAGCAAAAAAAAAATAACCAGAAACAATATCACTGAAAAGAACATGCTTATCTATACAGATACAGACTACTCACTCACCCTGAACAGACCACGAATTTTCTCAGGGTTAGTACTAGAATATCACGAAGCTTTGGCCGAAGTATCCATCAACAATGTGGTCACCTTAAGATGGATCAAAGATCAGGCTACATCGAAAGGTAGCCGTCTTGCTGATTCACTAGCCAAGAAAGCAGCCAACCAAATACTTTTTGGACCTGACCCTTCTATTGGTTTGACAAAATCGGTAGCGACAGACCTAATTAAAGAGCATTCCCTTGTGAAATTCAAGGAAAGATGGGATGAAACAAGAAACTGCAGAATTGCCAGGGAGCTCTTAAGTTATCCTGACAACACTGCAGCAAACAAATACTTGACTTTGACTAGACAAAATCTGCGCCTAGTTACAGGCATTCTGACTCGTCATTGCCAAGTACGGAAGCATCTCCATATCATGGGGCTGTCAGAATCCGTACTCTGCAGAGGGTGCGAACAAGAAGATGAGACCTTCGAGCATATCCTTTACGATTGCTCGACGCTCTCATTTATTAGAAGATTTCTTGGCGTCGTTGTCAACTACATTAAATCTGTAGGCTGGCTCACGAGCTAGGAGGTGCCTATCATCTTAGGAGGATGCACAATGGGCCTAATGAGGCCTAAGTGCCCTGGGGGTAATCTACCCTCCACACGTTACAGATACAGAACTGTACGAGTATGTGTTAAATCGACCTTTTGAATTTCCAGAAGCTGTCCATTTTCTGACAAAGAAATTTTATTCGAAAAGGACATTTACGCCTTAACGTACTAAAACAAAATTTGTAATTAATTTTACTTAAAATAACGGCTTACCTTGATTTTCTTTTATGATCTCCTTTAAATTGATATTTGCCACCTTGTATACATCGATACTCCATAAAATAATAAAGTAAACTTTTGTTGGCTGCTGTAACTTTAGCTTTGCACTTGTTGAATATAGAAGGGCAGCTAAGGTTCTTACTACCATAATAGTACATTTGTGTACAAGTTGTTTCTTCATATTTTCTGAAATAATTTCTCAATTCCTTTTTTTTTTGACCTTTAATTCCATAATATCCATTGTTAATTGTATACTCAATTCAATTTTCTCTGCCGCACACTGAATCGTGGTATTAATAAAACTTGAAATAGTTGAAACGAATAACTGCTAATCAGGGCTGGTGTATATAACATGCAGTGCAGAGGTTATGTACCGGTACCATTAGGCAGTTGGACAGTTAGTGAAAGAACTCTTTTTACCCAGGTTTCTCCCTTTACATATATTTAGTTTTATAATTTTTCAAAGCCTAATTTAAGGTACGTGACCGAAAGGGTTAAATTAAAACGTAACAAAAAAACTTTGTAGAAATTATTTATTAGCCAAAAAAAAAAATGAAAAATCTGTATAAATTACAATAATTGCAACTCAAGCTACTTAAAGATAAAGCCCTTCTGGTGTGCCTTCTTTTTTCCGGTAGAGAACACTTTCTTTAGACTTTTTGAAATCTTCATTCATCACTTTCATACGTCTCTCCCTCAATGCCATCAGACCAGCTTCAGTACATATAGCCTAAAAAAATAATATTATTTAATGTAAATTTTGATTTAGAAGGACGTTTAAACGAACATGGTGATTGAGTGGTGGTGATTTTTATAATAAACAAAAAGTGGTAATAAAATGTATAAAATGTCATCCAGGAAACTAACCGAAGCTGAACTTCTTGAACATTTATCAAAGTATTCTTACCTTAATATCCGCTCCTGAGAGATCATCTTTAGCCATAATAAGCTCCTGAAGATTGACATCTTCAGCTAAAGTCATTCTGGATGTGTGGATGTTGAAAATTCGCTTCTTAGTCTTTTCGTCAGGCAGTGGGAATTCAATTTTTCTATCTATACGACCGGGTCTAATTAAAGCGGGATCAAGAGTTTCGATTCGATTAGTAGCCATTATAACCTGAAAATTATTAATTTCTTTAAAGCTGCGATTACTACAATAATAGTGGTAAAACAACACATGCAAAAATATGAAACAATGCAAATATTTAAATACTTAGAAATTTCTTGAATTTTTAAAGGGGCTCTAAATAAAGCAAAGAATAAGTTCAACTATGAGCAACTTTTATCCTAAATAAAAGATCAAATTATTATTTAAAAACACTAATTTATCGTTTATTGATTTTTTGGATGGCATTTAAATCAGTTTTATTATTTTGAAACTAAACTACTTCATATATATTCAATCATTAAAATATTGTAGTCAATATCTCTTTTACTTGAAATTATTGAAATAATAAATCCTCCGTTTTGTCTCTATAGTTCATAGGTTTAACCACAAGAGCAGAGGCTACAATGAATTTTAGGAGTAGTTATTCCATCAACTGAGCATGACGAGTAATTAATAACACTACTACCCAGATAGCACACGACGTCTTTTTTGAGTCTTGGTTTGGTCTCAATGTCCTGAGACGTCATTAAGGCGTCTGGCAAAAGCCATATTTCAGACGTATTAATGTGAAAGCTCAAAGACATCTTTAAAACGTCTTACAAACGTCTTTCAGCCGGACGGAAACTTACACGGTTTACATAATTCAAATTTAACAAGAAGAATCAAATGAAGAGTAGTTTGACGTATGACTTAACATTACATTCAAGCCCAAGCCAATAATGTCTATGGCCCAAGCTTATTGTGGATTATTGGTTTTTGCGTACACGATTATAGCCACCAAAAGCGTCTTTGTGCTATCTTGTGCATTTGTGTTTAGTCTATTTTTACTTAAATAATATGCGACAAAAACCAGATGTTACCGATGTAGCATGTTCCTGTAATACTTTCTACAGGCAATAATTGAATATTTATTTATGTACATAGAATATTCTAAGAATAATTAAATGAATTTAAAAGTAAACATCTTAATATAAGATTTAATTCAAATATTCCTCAATTATCATTTTTTTGTTTTTATGGATATTTCGAAAACTATTAATATCAAAAACCATGACTCGATGACCATTTTGAGTTAAAGTAAAATTGTCAAAGTAGGCGATTAAGCATAATAGCTCATAATTCCTTAAATTTATAGATAGATAATTGTTCTTTCGGTTTTTATTAACTTTTACAAATAACTTTCTGTGACTAGATGCTCTTACCTAAATTTCTTTTTAGGAGCTATACAAGAGAAACTGCAAATCAAAGGGAAAGAGAAAAATCAATCCAATTATGGCTAAAGAGGAGTGATCGAATGTGCTACAAAGAAAATAACTCTTAGTGACCTGTGATTAATAGGATACTTTATCAATAAATATTTTTAATTCTATTTTCTGCATTCTTTATAACCTGAAAAGTTATTCTACTAATTTTAATAACCAAGATATTCGACGTGCTCCATGCACGATGGTACCCATTTTTAAAATAGTTTTATATTATTATAGACAGGTTATAGAATTAGCAAAATAAAAACAATGTACGTGTTATTGATGGCTTATTTAAGTCTAACCGACCATAATAAGCAATTAATACAACTTAAAGATGTCTTATTTATGACTTCACAAGACCATTATAAGCTATTAATAAGTTGTCTTATTTATGGCTCATTTAAGGCTTCACAAGACCATTGTAAGCTATTAATAAGCCGTCTTTAGACGTCTCATTTGTGGCTTATTTAAGGCTTCACAAGACCATTAGAAGCTATTAATAAGTCATCTTAAAGATGTCTTATTTATGGCTTATTTTAAGCTCTATAGACTAATATAAGTCAATAATAAGACGTCTTTAAGACGTCCCCTTTTGTAACATCACGACGTCTTTAAGGAAATGCAAGATGTCTTAAAGACGTCTCATGTCTTATGCCAGATGTCTTAAAGACGTCTTTAAAACGACTTTGTGCTATCTGGGTAATAACCATAAATTTTCATTAAAATCATTGTTATACGTTAAAATTTATTAACTATTTTGAAATGAAAAGGTTGATTATTCCCTAGTAAAACAAATCAAAACCAGATTCACAGGAAATAAAACTCTCCTACTCTTGATGTCGATAGAATAGAACAGAGTTTTACTGAAATTTCAAAAACTGAATTCTTGACGAAGCAAAGTTTTATTTTTAACAAGAAAATGTAATTTTAAGCTTAGCATACTTCTTAAAGACTATCGATGCAAATGGCCCTATACGGTTAAAATATAAACCCAAATTTCTATTCGGTATTCAATCAGTTTAACATTTTCGTATTAGATATTTTAAAATAGACATGGCAACGATAGAATATATTGAAAGTGCAGGATTGAAAAGAAAAAGAAAATATTTCAGATTTAATCATAAGGTAACCAAAAAGAATAAGGACACCAATAATGCAGGAATATTTAATAATATTCAAAAACTGTTAAAAATAGTTTTTTCTAGAAATTCCTTAAAAGAATTTTTTTGGCGTTCTAGTGACAGTAATATAATTTTATTCGTTTAAAATTACATTTTTTGCCCTTCTCAGATGAATATTAAATATTTCCTCACAAAGTGTTGTCAGCGGTATTATGTCTTGTTTACCTACGTCGCTAAGTAACGACAGGGTCACGCCACTGGCGTGTAATGAACATTTTTATGCCAATAGCCATTTATTTATTAGCGATGTTAGCATTTGACATTTAAAGTTATGTTTTTGGAATCGCCTATTTGTAAAATATTTTTGTGTTTTACAGTTCATCAAATTTCTAGAGGCTTTCGACGGCTAGACAGAGAAAGCACTACTGAGAGGCATCGGTTGGCGGGGCCGACGGATTTACGCAATGAAAGTACACTCTGCGCATCAAGTATTTCACTATTTTATTCAGACGTAAATGTCAGATGTAAATTTCGCCAAAACATATCTTTTATTTTCGTTTGTGTTTTTTGCTCATTACAGTTTAATAGAACCTAAGTAGCAAATTAAGAGGCCGCGTGATTAACAGTCAATCTCGCGAAATAATAGCCAATGTTATAGAGTTTATGAGAAGAGAAGGAAACTTTAATTCACCTTCAATACCATTTAAAAATGTAAATGATCGTGTTGCTGCAGCCACAGGAGTATCTAAAAACACTGTCGTCCGCATTTCTGGAGAGAAAAAAAGAATCGATAACCGTGAGATATCGGAATTTTCATCACCAAGAAAAACCATTAAAAAACCAAAAACAGTTAATGATATAGATGAAGCTGACAAAGGTATTTTAAAAAGAAT
This sequence comes from Psylliodes chrysocephalus, assembly GCA_927349885.1. Lineage (NCBI taxonomy): Eukaryota > Metazoa > Arthropoda > Insecta > Coleoptera > Chrysomelidae > Psylliodes > Psylliodes chrysocephalus. Next base: position 27,516,841 of record OV651824.1, on the reverse strand, counting down.
TATTCTGTTCATGTTAATCTCGGAAAATATTGTTCCAACATTAAAAACAATTCTGACTAAATTTAGAGAAGCTACAGGGTACAAAGGAAGCTATGAAAGTTTAAGAAAAATAATAAAGTCGCTAGGATTTCGTTGGCGGAAAACAAAAACAAACAGAAAAATATTAATGGAAAGGTTTGATATTCAAAAGCTACGTTTAGACTATCTGATTCGTTTAAAAAGTTATCGAGCAGAGGGCCGTCCAATTGTCTACTTAGATGAAACATACATTCATGCCTCCCACACACACCAGAAAGCTTGGAGTGATAATTCAAATGAGGGATTAAAGAAACCAATGAATAAAGGTGATAGACTAATTATTGTCCATGCAGGAGGTGAAATGGGCTTTATTCCGAATGCCCGGTTAATTTTCAAATCTGGAACCAAAAGTGGAGACTACCACGATGAAATGAATTTTAATAATTTTTCTAAATGGTTGAAAGAAAAGCTGTTTCCGAACCTCCCTCCAAGAAGCGTCATTATTGTTGATAATGCTCCTTACTATAATGCCCAGGTAAATAAAGCACCAACGTCAACTTCTAAAAAAGCTGACATGCAGGATTGGTTAAGGAATCATAAAATTGCTTACGAAGAGGATATGCTCAAAACGCAATTATACAGTTTAGTGCTATTGCATAAGTCACGATTTAAGAGGTATGCAATTGAAGAAATGATAAATGAACATGGTTTTAGTTGTTTGCGTTTGCCACCGTATCATCCCGATCTTAATCCGATCGAATTAGTGTGGGCATCATTGAAACAATATGTAGCTAGTAACAACACTACATTTAAGAGGCAAGACGTACAACTGTTGTGTGAAGACTTTTTTGATACGTTTTCTAAAGAGGAGTGGCAATCTCGTTGTAATAATGCTAAAATGTGGGAATCTAAATTTTATGACAGAGAAGTTACTTTGGATGAGGCAACTGATAGATTTATAATTAACTTAAACAGTGACAGTGAGACTGATTTTGAATCTGATATGGAAACTGAAGACAGTTTTTCGGAAGACCATTAAAATTATATCTGTACCTAAGATCAAAAAAGTATTATCTATTTTTACAACGAAGATGCACAAGAATCAAATTTTATTTTTTTATTATTAGATAGCTATTTTTGTTTCTGAGTTGTGTTCATTTACAGGCTCAATTTTTTTCCGTTTCTCCTTTTTGATTTTATATGGGGTTTCAAGTTGTTTTTGACTTATTTCGACGTAAATCACAACAACACACTTTTTTAATAAAGCAAACAAGTGTTAAGAGGTATATGTACGTGTAAACTACAATTACAAAAAATTGATATGAAACCCATGAAACCACCAACAAAAATGTAAAGCTAGCTTCCGTACTAGAACATGGTGTCATTCGTCGAGATAATTTATCGTTTTGTTTAATAGATCAAGAAATGTAAATATTCCCGTTATTTTTTATAAAATTATAAGAGAAATAAATTTTTTTCTAAATAGTATAGTTTATTATTTTGTAGAAAAACAAAATTTCGAAAATTTTAGTAATGTTTCAGAAACAACCGTTATTAATAATAGGTACCATTTTCCTTAATAAGGTAGAAATAAAATATAAACTATTTCCACGATTTACAAAGGCCTACAAAAAAATTATAGGTATTTTCCGCTATCCTATAAAATTTATATTTTCTGACTCAATTTCAAAAGGTTGAAGGAATTCCAAAACACCTTTTATGGCATAATAATTATTTTCAATTCTACATACTATCTTTAGCTGCTTTTAAAAACGTTCTAAGAAAGTCCAATCAGACCAATTTAATCCCTAAACTATTCCACACTTTTAAAATTTAATTACCTAAAAATATTAAAAACTATTTAAAATAACTTGTTTAGCAGACTGTACAATAGCTATCTTAGTCACACGTAGCGCGTTCTCTGTCTGGGCGTCGAACACCTCTAGAAATTCTAGAAATTTGATGAACTGTATTTAATCTAAAACCATGCCTCCTAAAAAACTTGTTGGTTTAAAGGGAAAAAATATCCATAGTCAAGGTCGGCAGATTATAAAAAATGTCGCTTCTATTATGCAAACTGAAGCTGAAGATGGAATAAAAAAGTATAATACCTATGTAATAATGTACTTTATTATTCTTAACCAGATCAGTCAGAATTTACAAGTATTCTTTGGTGAATTTATATACTTAGTAATAGACTAGATATTAAGTCTTTGGACAAAAGAGATCGGTTGTTTCATTGAGTTATTGTAGATAATAAATCGGGCTCGTATTGCAAATACCACTTAATTACATATTTCGCCATAAACATACGCAGTTTGGGTATAAAATTTTATCTGCAAAACAAATATTGCTAAATTTTGTCAATAGTTGGTAGCATTGAGATTGTTATAAAGTCTTTAGAAAAGTAGTATGCTAATTTAAAAATAATTGAATACTACAGTATTCGACTTATATGATTTTACCTGTAAAAAAAAATATTTGTTATTTTATACAATGAAAAACTATGTATCTTGGTACAGTTGTAAGACAAGCTTATAGTGTTGCATTTCTTTAATTCGTAGAACAGAAGTAAAAGTTGGAAATGCTTTTGCCAGTTCTCCCACTTTATACACATAAATTGACAGGTTGGCAGCGGATCTCACCGAAGTGGACCCGATACATTGGCGTACAAAATTATTTTATAGCTGTTAATAACAATTTCGAGTAAATAGTTTAATAAAGTGTGAATAGCTGTTGAATTTTTGTAAAATTATAATTTGAATATTATAATACATGTTTAATAATTATTTATAATCCATAAATACACGCGATTGTCCGGTTCCGCCGATAACAATTTAAAATTACTTATTCTATGAAACGACACTGGCACTGTGAAATTCTCGGAGCCGCCCGACGTTGTTTGACGTTTACCCCCTCTCTACCTACCAAAAGACTTTTTAACTTTTACTTTCTCTATAAAATATATATCCTGATCGAGTCTTGTTTAATATACGCAACCTCTATTTTCCTTGAGAAAAAATTAGAATAAATTTTAATAAAATACAGATATTTATTACTACATATCGATCGGTAATAGGTCAATGGGCGTAATCTCCAAAATGCAAATTTTACAGGAGACAAAAAAAACTTAGTAGTTTTTCTTCTAAGAGAAAAAAAAATTAAATATTACTGGGAACAATTTTATAACTTGGGCTAATTAATTTTGTTTGCAGAAACTCATAAGCAAGCCATTAGTATTTCTAATTAAATATTTTGTCACATTTATGTGGGTTACGGCCTTTGCCTTGTACTATGTTGGGGGTTTCACTATTAACCCCATGTAGCTTACGTCTACTCATAATATTTTATTAGAATCAATAATTATGCAAAAATAAAAAAATTTATTCTGAAAATAAACAAACAAAGTAACAGTGTAACAGTAAGAAAACATTATTAATTATTTATTATTGTTAGCAGATATTTTAGTAGATTTTTTGTTTCCTTTTGGGTTGTTTTTGAATTTTTGTGATTTTTTTGTATTTTTGGGTACTCTTGGCAACGCATCATGTACATTTTCATCGGCCGAATTATCTTCTTCATCGGTTTCAGGTAATACATCTGGTACAGTATCCAAAGGTTTCAGCGACTCGTATTCTGCTCTATACATCGGTGGGATAATTGATTTATTTACCAGGGCAAGGAGATCTTTAATTTTTGCAGTTGCAAGTGGTAGTGCTGTACTATACAGTTGGGGAGGCATTTGGTTTAGCTGACTCCTACATGTTACCCTTTCGGGTAAGGTTAAAATTTGTGGTTCATCATCAGTTTTAAATGAATAATGTAGTTTTATTTTGTCACTTCCTTTTTTGAAAGCGAATCTTCGTATTTTACAAAACTGAAGGGGCGCTCCAGAATCAGTAAATTTGATATTATCAGGAAAAATTGATGCTTGTAAGACTTTAAAGTCACTAAATTCATTGTACATTAGTTTTATAATATTATACGGTTTGTCTTGTCGAGAATTCCGTATGACAGTGGGCCATTCAGAGGGCGCCCAAATAACTTGTCTCCTCACTTTATTTTCAATAGTGGCGTGCACAGAATCCACCGGCCCCGATAGAAGGTACCTTATGAAGACGTCTTCTATATTTTTAGCAACGACTCGAAGAAACCATACAATAGCACTTATGACCTTGTGGTTTTTGTTTTGACCGGGGCATGAATCGCAAATAAGAGATCCTGTCTTAACTGTTTGCCGGTCATCAACAATTTTTAGGTACTTACATAAATTAGAACAAATCTCATTTGCACCTCTCTTGCCATCTTGTTCACCCCAAAGGAAGCAGTAAACATTTCTTGTTGCCGATTCGTAACACGTATGGTTGTAATATGAGTATTTACGAGAGTAATATAACAACATACTCTCGCCATATGGCGTGTTGAGTACTTTTTGAAGATCGAAACTGCAACATACAAAACTAGGATGTTCTTTTGCTCGTTCTTGCTCTTTTTTATGTAAATTCTTACTGGCTTCTTTTTCAATAAGGTGAGCTTTCATTAAGTCCAAATTTTTCTCCATTTTATTCTTTTCTCCTTCACACGTGGAACACTTGTCCTTTTTCGGTAGATGAAAACCTATGTTGTAGTTACGCTTAAATATTACTCTAAACAACCTTTCAGTGACAAATTTATAAGTATTTTCTATACAGTGCTGCTTGTAAGTTCTGTATAAATTTACCGTGTTTTTCAATTCTACTGGTAAATAACGCTTTGTGCTCTTCGCGCGACAATAATGGGAGTGGACAGCAGGTAGCAATTTAATGAAACTGTCAATCGTTTGCATTACTTCAATTGGAGTTTTATTTTTTGGTTCCTTGTGTCCTCTATTTTCTGGTTTTGCTGTCCTCATCTCTGTTTTATTCTCATCTAAATAACGAATTTTCTTTTGAGTAATAGACAATGTAGCTAGAAGAAATTGTTGACACACTTGATTTTTTTTTCCATCTACTGGAAGAAAATACTCTTTAGAACATTTTCTACGACTTTCCACTGTTGGGTCCCCATATCGTCTCTTTATTGGCACTTTTTCTACACATGAAGCTAGAAACTGATTTTGAATACCTTCGTTCGGCATTTTATAGTAGCTGTGAAAAATCTTGAGGCGTTGTTCATCATTGACATTCGTTGAGCAGTTATGTTGGCACTTTTTTCCTTTGCATGGATCAGGCTTCAGGAGTTTTGGAGGCTTTACTCTTTTATTTCTCTGAATATATTCCTTGCCATGTATTCTGAGCTCCCTGTTCCGTTCTCTAGTGTTACCTTTTCTTATCTTTCTGACACCTAATTCATCCACAACCTCTTGAACAGTATTATTGGGATCGTTTTCATGTAATGTAATGGATGTGTCTACTTTTTCATTTATGTAAGGGGTAATACTGTTGCAACTAGCCTCAAGATTACTTAAAAAATTCTTGTTACTGGGGATTTCAGTAAGTTGTAGTTCGATTTCATTTTCTTTGTTATTGTCATTTAACAACATTATGTCCATGTACTTATCAACATCTTCGGAAATATGCTTGTTTCCCTGTTGTGAATTATCTATAATTTGTAATAGTTCGTCATCAGGAACTAGCACCATGGTCCAATCATTATTTATGGCTTCACTCTCACAGGACATCTCAGATGTAGAAGTATGCATTATTTTAGTTTGGTTATGAAAAGTGTCAGGATTTTGAATAACATATTCTACTGAATTTAATTGTTCAGTACTTTTTGTAGGTGAAGCACAGTTTTGTTCTATGTTTCGAACATTATTCGCTGATGCATCCATACTAGAATCAAGGTAAGAAGTTGTTTGAGCATCATCCACAACATCTTGTAACATAACCACAATTCGTTTTCCACGACTAAACATCTATACAAAAATACCGGATGATAAACAATGTAAATAATATTTTTTTTTTTTTTTTTTTAAATAAAGTAGTTGTTTTCTCAGTTTAAATACATAAAAATAAAAGATTAGTATTTGGTTGCTTTTATATACCGATCATTTCTCTTTAAATACCATTATTTTACTTACCATTATTTGCAACTCTGTTATAAACAGTGCCTAGTTATTCCAAATCAGCGAAAATAAACACACAATAACAAATTACGTCTCACCTCGTTGACAAGAACTAGCTAACTGAAGTATGGGTAGGTTAGGTTTGATCCGATTTATGTGTGAGGTTTACGCCAATTGACAGTTATTTCTATTAGGTATTCCAAACTGAATGCCTACCAGTGGGCTGTGACGGGTTATGAAATTGCAAAATTATGGCATCCCTGTAGACCTGGTGATTTGACAAGGTCAATGAAATAGATAGTTACATAGATTGATTATCCATATTTTTCAAAATAAACATAAGCGTATGCCTTGAAGTAAAAATGTAAGCAATTATTTTTTTTAAATATCTAAAGGCTAAAAATTGGTTTTAAAACACATTTTTGCTAAACCGATTCAAATTAATAAATATTTGCCAGGCAATATGGCCGCTCGTAAACGACCAGCTTTGAGCAATCTATATAACTATATATGTATCATTGACCCTGTTAATGACAACATGACAACAGGGTTGCCATATCTAAACTGTCATTACCCACTGGTAGCCATTTGGACAGGTCGTTGGAATGCCTAATTACTTTTTTCTGGCTTACGTCAGTTTCTGTATGAGGGTTACGCCAATTGCTATTTATTTTTCTTACTTCTGTGTGGCTTACGCCCAAGGGTTACGCCGATTGACTTGTCCCAGTATATCTGAGACGTAGATTATAAAAGAATGTTTATTTCCAATTTGCGCGCCATTTTTTGGTTTATGGGCTACGCCAGTTGACCAGACCGTAGAGAAATGTCGGTAGTCTCATAAATGACGGTAACGCCATTTACCAAAAATTGAGGGTTACGCCTATTGACCTATTACCGATCGATATATATCATTTTATTAAAATGTGATCTTATTTGTTTTTATCCATAATTTAATTTTAAACGGGACATTGTATCAGCAATTAACTTGTTTAGGGACTAGGAGTATTTCCACAACCATACGATGTAAATATTGCTGATTTTTAATACCTATATTTTTAAATTGCAAAGAGCGAACTCTAAAAGCAACTGGTGCGAGCAAAAGTGCTTACACCAGAATTAAAAAGGAAGCCTTTGCTATTGAAAGAGGAGCATCTATTTCGTTTGGATCTCCTCAAAAAAAAAAAAAAAAGACTGAAGAAAAAATCAGTACTGAAAATACTTAAACTTGAAGAACTGGAAAGGATTTGGGAGATCGTTTGATTTTTACATCACGGAGAAAAGGGTTCCTAGTTTAAAATGTAAGTTTGATAGAAATAAAATAGTTATTTTTGTATTAAGTGTCTGAAATCAGGTTTTTTATATTGTACCATTGACATATACTAAAATCTTCAATAGAAACGTCTGTCAGTTTACTTTTCCCTGTAAAATTTTTTTAGACTCGAAAGTATTTTAATTTTTATAAAAAAACGTTTTTTATTAAGGAATATATATTTTTCTAGGTATTCTTTACAAAGTACAAACTGTTCTACCTGAATATACACAAAGTAAAACTTCTTTAGCTGCTTTGAAGTTGAAGTGTACTTTTAGTGGGCTTTTTAGAAAAAGAAAAAATAATATAGGTCTAGAATAAACATTGTGACATTAAAAATATTAATAAGTAACATGCATAAATATTTATATTTGTTAAATATTTACATACCACCTCAAACTCCACTAACTGAGTTTGAACAACTTTTTGAAGCCCTGGCATTGTTGCATATATTACATAATAATACAGTTCTCGTTGTAGGAGACTTTAATGTTAGCGACTATGCTAACTATCTGGATTCTGGTGCAACTAATAGGGAAATCACTACCCTTAATAATTTTTCACAAATTTTTGATCTTTCTCAAAATAATTTTGTATTTAATAACCTTAATAGACTCCTAGACCTGGTTTTTTTTAATAAAAAATATCATGTGGAGAAATCACTGGATCCATTTGTAACCGAAGATCGACATCATCCTGCTTTGGATATTACTTGTATACTAGAGATAAAGGATAACTTCAAATGTAAATTGCAATCCTCTTTTCAGAACAGTTATAACTTCAAAAGAGCCATTTTTCCACAAATGTATGAACAAATATCTCTTATTGACTGGACCTTCTTGGAAGCGTTTGATAATTCAGAAGATGCATCCACATATTTCTATGGCAAGCTTTATAATGTTTTCAATCGTTGCTGTCCCAAATATACACTTAAATCCAAAAATAAATATCCTCCTTGGTACAATGGTAGCATTATTAAAGATTTACAGGCTAAAAGTAGAATTTGGCGCAAATACAAGCGTGAAAGCAATTTACAGGCCTTTGAAGATTTTAAACACCTTCGGGCGAAAATAAAGCATGATGTTGATGTTGCATACAAGAAATTTTTAGGCAAAACTGAGGAAGAAATACATAACAACCCAAACAGATTTTGGGCATTTATAAATAATAAACGAGGTAGTTCCAAAATATCACAAGTATTGAATTTTGAAGGTCAAATGCTGGAGGGGCCTTCTAATATTCTAAATGGTTTTGCAAATCTTTTTAAACAGTCCTATACTATTTCTTCCCCTTTTCAACCCAATTCTGGGACAAATAATAATCACTTTTTAAATATTACAAGCTTCAGTGAAAAGGAAGTATATGAGGCACTAAGATCACTTAAGCCAAAAAAGACCACCGGATCAGACGATATTCCAGCTTTTGTCCTAAAAGATTGTTCTTCTGTGCTTGCTCGTCCCCTCTCCATACTAATTAATATTTGTTTAAAATCGGCTACAATACCAGAGGTCTGGAAATCCTCAAAGGTCTGTCCCATTTTCAAGAAAGGAGATAGACAAGATATTTCAAATTATCGACCTATCTCTATTATATGCAACTTTGCAAAGGTTTTTGAAATCCTGTTAGAGCGAGTTATATGTCGTCATGTAAGTTGTAATATAAGTATAAATCAACATGGTTTCATGAAAAGTCGTTCAACAGTCACCAACCTCCTGACTGTTACCCAATATATTGCTGAATCTATTGATAACAGAGCCCAAACTGATGTTATTTACACAGACTTTTCTAAGGCCTTCGACAGACTTGATCATGGCATTCTGCTTAACAAACTTGTAGCTTTTGGATTATCTCCTTCTTTAATTTCACTATTTCAATCCTATCTATGGGATCGAAAGCAATATGTCCAGCTTAATGGTTTTAGGTCTGCTGAATATAGTGCTTCTTCTGGTGTTCCACAAGGGTCGAATCTAGGACCCCTCCTTTTTATTATGCTCATTAATGATATTGCAGATGTTATAAATGTAAATTTGCTTTTGTATGCTGATGATCTAAAACTATACTGCCTCGTAGAGAAGATAGGTGATTGCGAGAACCTTTCAGCAAACCTAACACGGATTGTTGAATGGTGTTATCAAAATAACTTGTCACTAAACCCAGATAAATGTAAAGTTATGTCGTACAGTTTAAAAACGAATATCCTAATATTTAATTATTCAATAGAAAACGTTGCTCTTGAGCGACCGAAAACATTTACTGATCTTGGCGTCACGTTTGACAGTGCACTATCATTTAATAAGCATATTGATAATGTTGTATCCTCCTCCTATCGAATGTACGGATTAATTGCACGTAGCAGTAGTGATTTCAAAGAAACCTCTACCTTAAAAACTCTATTTTATGCTTTTATAAGATCAAAGTTAGAATATGCTTCAGTTGTGTGGAGCCCCTTTTATCAGTATCATATAGATCGAATAGAAGCAATTCAAAGACGATTTTTAAAACTGCTAAGCCTGAAAACTGATGGCATTTATCCTCTAATAGGTACACCTCACTCTGAATTACTACAAAAGCATAACCTTTTCAGTCTCGATAGAAGGCGTGAGTGTAGTAGTAACTTATAAAATTATTAAAAGTATTATTGACTGCCCAACCTTATTAGAAAAGTTTAATATTTGCATTCCCAGAATTTCTTCCAGACACCCGAATACTTTTTATATAAATACATCTCGCACAAATGTTCTGGAAAATTCTCCGCTCCGTACCATGTGTACAGTAACAAATTCTATTGTCAATGAACTTGATATATTTAGTTGCAATTTGTCAGATATAAAATCTCACTTTTTATCTTAGTTAATTTGTTACCTATTACGAAATACAAGTTCTTTTTATGTGCTTAACATTCATATAAAAAATGTGATCTATTAATAATTATATTCTGTCAATTCCTGCTCTGTAATTGGGTTTATGACCTGTAGAGTATTGTATTATAAATAAATAAATAAATAAATAAATAAATAAATAAATAAATAAATAAATAAATAAATAAATAAATAAATAAATAAATAAATAAATAAATAAATAAATAAATAAATAAATAAATAAATAAATAAATAAATAAATAAATAAATAAATAAATAAATAAATAAATAAATAAATAAATAAATAAATAAATAAATAAATAAATAAATAAATAAATAAATAAATTTAATTAAAAATAATGCCTTGATTGTAAATGACAGCGGACACAAGATAACTGAAAGATGATTATGAAATATTCATCTAAAAAGAATTGCTTTCTTAGAAAATGTTATTAAATATAGAAATGAAGGCTGGAATATTATATATACTGATGAAACATACATCCACAGCTCACATGTGGAATCTAAGGGGTGGTACGATATATCAGGAAAAGGTATGAAGAAGCCAATCTCAAAAGGAAGGAGACTTGTGATTGTACATGCAGGTAGAGAAAAAGGATTTATTTCTTTATTCATATTTCGTTTAGGTATGTCTCTACATAATATCTTGAAAAGTGTTATTTTTTTAAATATCGATTGTCCCAAATATTTTTAAACATTGTATATATCAGATATAACATATTTTAACTTAGTTTAGGGAAAAACGCTGTTTAATAGTAATGACTATAGTAATAAAATTGATTTAATTTGAATGTGTGTAAAAGTGAATAACTTCACTCAGTAGCATCCATAAAAATGTTGGACTAGAATGAAAAACATGTACTGATATTTAGATAAATTTTTTAAAATTATACTATTGTTATTTATGTTTTTTTCATTGGTTTTAAAACAATATATAATAAAAGATAATTCTAACAGCCAAATTAGGCCACACAATTTACAATATGACATGTTGCACTGCTATTTTTTTTATATTAAATTATAATTAAATAAAAATTTCAATCCTTTACTTCATATGTGTACTGAATGTTCAGTTATGTAATTTGTTTACAAAATAGTAAACTTTCGTGTGGGTCTAGATTAAATTTGTACTATTTTTTTTTAGGTTCTAAAAGTGGAGACTACCATGATGACATGAATCATTCAAACTTTATGAAGTGGGTTCAGGAACAACTATTGCCCAATATGCCTCATAAATCAGTTCTGATTGTAGATAATGCTTCTTACCACAACGTGAAAACAGAAAAAAGTATTACTTCAGCATCTGAAAGCAGAAATGTTTAAATGGCCTAGGGGCCACATAGTTGACCATGATGCCAATAAGACAAAACATGGGCATAGTCTTACGGTTACCACCATATCATCCAGAATTCAACCCAATAGAAAAAAATCTGGACACTGGTTAAGAACTGGGTGGCAGTGCACAATACTGGATGATGTTAAGAAATTAACCAGGAAGAAATATTCTGAAGTTTCTGATCAAGAATGGTGTTCTATTTGTGAACATGTAAAGAAATGCGAATCTGAATGGATTAAAAAAGAACACATTCTGGATAATGCTGCAGATTTTCTTGTGTTAACTGTAAATACAGGATCATCTGATGAATCTACTTCAGAGGATGATTGCAGATGACAGCAGTAGGAATATTATAGAATTGCTTAGTGACTCTGAAAGCGATTAATAACACAGGGCTACAAGAATTTTTTTTTTCATCATACCTACCTAGATTCTAGGCAAACATATATTTCAAATTTTGTGAGATGGCTCAAATTGATGATTTTAAAATCGTTGTATCACTAAAGTCAATAAACAAAAAATCTTAAATTTCTTCATAATATAGTTTTCCAATAACTAGTAACTAACATCTAAAATTTTATCAATTTGTTTAACTATAAATGAGATTAAACAAGTTTGAGTTTTTAAAGTAAGGCTAAAAAGTATAAAATTTTGTTAAATATTTCACATATGTGCAACTAGCAGTCAATTGAATAAGAAATACAACAAACATTTATTATCACTAAGCTATTTGGTATTCATTGTTTTACACTTATTGTTTGATTAACTACTATTGTATGCAGCAGATTTTGTTAAAGTTTTTAGATGTGAAATGTTTTAAAAGTTTTTATATTTTTCCCTGCTCTTCAAAATTTAAAACTTAATAAGTTGCATATTATGCCATATTATAGCATTTGAGTTCCAACTTTTCAATGATTTTTGACAGTAATCTGAATAAACCATTTAATAATCAATATGTTACAGTTCATCAAATTTCTAGAGGTGTTCGACGCCCAGACAGAGAACGCGCTACGTGTGACTAAGATAGCTATTGTACAGTCTGCTAAACAAGTTATTTTAAATAGTTTTTAATATTTTTAGGTAATTAAATTTTAAAAGTGTGGAATAGTTTAGGAATTAAATTAGTCTGATTGGACTTTCTTAGAACGTTTTTAAAAGCAGTTAAAGATAGTATGTAGAATTGAAAATAATTATTATGCCATAAAAGGTGTTTTGGAATTCCTTCAACCTTTTGAAATTGAGTCAAAATATAAATTTTATAGGATAGCGGAAAATACCTATAATTTTTTTGTAGGCCTTTGTAAATCGTGGAAATAGTTTATATTTTATTTCTACCTTATTAAGGAAAATGGTACCTATTATTAATAACGGTTGTTTCTGAAACATTACTAAAATTTTCGAAATTTTGTTTTTCTACAAAATAATAAACTATTCTATTTAGAAAAAAATTTATTTCTCTTATAATTTTATAAAAAATAACAGGGGAATATTTACATTTCTTGATCTATTAAACAAAACGATAAATTATCTCGACGAATGACACCATGTTCTAGTACGGAAGCTAGCTTTACATTTTTGTTGGTGGTTTCATGGGTTTCATATCAATTTTTTGTAATTGTAGTTTACACGTACATATACCTCTTAACACTTGTTTGCTTTATTAAAAAAGTGTGTTGTTGTGATTTACGTCGAAATAAGTCAAAAACAACTTGAAACCCCATATAAAATCAAAAAGGAGAAACGGAAAAAAATTGAGCCTGTAAATGAACACAACTCAGAAACAAAAATAGCTATCTAATAATAAAAAAATAAAATTTGATTCTTGTGCAGCTTCATCTATATCATTAACTGTTTTTGGTTTTTTAATGGTTTTTCTTGGTGATGAAAATTCCGATATCTCACGGTTATCGATTCTTTTTTTCTCTCCAGAAATGCGGACGACAGTGTTTTTAGATACTCCTGTGGCTGCAGCAACACGATCATTTACATTTTTAAATGGTATTGAAGGTGAATTAAAGTTTCCTTCTCTTCTCATAAACTCTATAACATTGGCTATTATTTCGCGAGATTGACTGTTAATCACGCGGCCTCTTAATTTGCTATTAAACTCCATACTTAGGTTCCATTAAACTGTAATGAGCAAAAAACACAAACGAAAATAAAAGAAATGTTTTAGCGAAATTTACATCTGACATTTACGTCTGAATGAAATAGTGAAATACTTGATGGGCAGAGTGTACTTTCATTGCGTAAATCCGTCGGGATGCCTGTCAGTAGTGCTTTCTCTGTCTAGCCGTCGAAAGCCTCTAGAAATTTGATGAACTGTACCAATATTTTTTCAAGCATTCCTAAATTAAAATAAACAATTTTATAAGTTCCTATTTTGTGTTTTTTACTTTTATTACCTAAACGATATATTTAGGGCTTGAAGTAATAGGCAATTAGGTCCTAAGAGTTCATGGACTACTGCTGTTTTTAAAGGAAACTGGGCAAGCTGAGACCTGTCAAATTTAGTAGCCTTGCTTACTTATTCCAGTGAGGTTAGTTTTAGCCTCCTGTTGTATTTCAAGTAACTGTTCGATTTTGCACTTTTACAAGGTTTTATTTATACATACAACTATGGAAAATGCAGTAGCAAGTGGTAGTGGAGTAGACTCAGTGCGCGCCAGAGCGAAAATTAAAGAAAACACCAAAAGCCAGTACAATAAAAATGGCCAAAGTAAAAGGTGAAGAGCATATTAATCATAAAGGAAAAACTTATAGAAAAACGCACTATTAGAAAAAACTGCAGGTAAATAATAGCTTTTATGAAAAAACTTAATATTTTGCTTACATTTTTTTTTTCTATAGATGTAAGCGGCTCAAGCGTGATGAAAAAAATCAGTAGGGAAGCAAAAGTAGTTTTATTTAAATAGTTTTATAATATGAACAATAAAAATTATAAAAATGAACAAGACTCTCATTTGTCTGGCCTAATAACTATGAAAGAAGACGTCGTCCGAAATAGAAATGTAGATAATATGAAACCACATTCTGCAGGATATGGATTTAAAATAAGATATGAAGGCATGAAAGAAGTTTGTAAAGAGGCATTTTTGAGCATTCATGGTATAACTGTGGGCAGACTTAGATGTATCCAAAACCACTTGGTCACTCGAGGTACGGCGCCATGCGATTTAAGAGGAAAAGACAAGCAAAGGTCATCAGACTATCCAGAGACCCTAATTAATTTAAGTAAGGACCACATTAAGTCATTCAAACCAAGGCAGTCTCATTACTCAAGGCGCAAAAACTCTCTCGTTTTTACTTGCCAGAAGGTTTAACCATAAAAGATATGCATTCCATGTTTCGATATGAATACCTGATTAATATACCTTATAAAATCTACTGGAAAAATTCACAACTTTAATATAAAATTTGGTTTTCTACGATCTGATACATGTTCTCAATGTGATTCGTTCCAACAAAAACTTACTTCTCCAGAAATCAGCAATGCCGAGAAAGTCTAAATAACAATGGAAAAGGAGCTTTATTTGAGAAAGGCTGAAGCATTTTTCACAATGAAAAAAAACGGTACAGCTAAGGCTAGGGAAATCAATTGCATTAGCTTTGATTTTCTGCAAAATCTGCATCTTCCCCACATTTCTTAAAATACAGTATTCTATTCACGTCAGTTAGGGTACCACATATTTGGTATTTACAATCTTGGTACAGATGAGGCATCCATTTACACTTACACAGAAGGGCAAGCGAAAAAAGTTGCTAATGATGTGTGTTCCATGTTGCTACATTTTTTTAAAAATAACAACTTTACGACAAGGACTCTTGTACTGCTTAGTCATGGATGTCCCGGGCAAAACAAGAATTATGTTATGTTGCACTTTTTATTTATTCTGGTCCATTTGCTTAAAATTTTTGACAAAATTACATACATGTTTCCTATTCAGAACAATTCATATCTCCCTAACGATCAAGACTTCGCACTAATCGAAAAAAAGAAATGGCATTTGGAAAGAGTAGATACACCTGAAGAGTGGGATAAAGTGATATTGTCAGCACGAAGTAAACCCTCGAAATTTTCATTAGTCAAAATGGACCCCTTCAAGATATTTCATATAAAGTTAGCCACTGATCAATATTTTCTGAAAACAGCTAGACTGCCAATTTCCCTAAAACAAGTTCGAAATTAGTACAGAGACTGCTTTAGTGAAGTTAAGGGATACCTATACAGGTCCATGGAGATCCTCTATTGTTAGAAGTAAAAAACCATTAACTGGTTTCATAAAACACACCAGTTTATCCACAGGATGTGCCAATATCATCTGCCAAACTGAAAAATCTAGGGGATCTTTAATGCAAAAAATCGAAGCTTTTATGATGGCATTTTTTCACAACAAGATTTGCATAGCAATGACGCCATAGAAATCGACGAAGACAACAGCAGTAATTGTGATGAATCCTAATTATTTTTTGTAACTTAAACTTTAGTAAAAACTAAATTTATAATAATATTAGTTTTGTTCTATTTTTTTCTCTTATAAAAAGCATAAATCCAAGTTATTTTATTTATTTTTCTTAAAATAATGAGATTTTTCTCAAAGGTACTAGCTGGAAAATCTTTAGTTAACTTATATTCATCACTTTAAGATATAAAGGTTCTTTAAAAAATTGTAATAAACTTTACAGTGCGTTTTTTCATCTCCTGAAAAATTTACATTTTGGGCATATGTTGTTTCTAAAATAAACGCCTAAATTTTAAATACTTAAATAATTCGATGTAAAATGGCATTTACAAAAAATTTCGTATTAACTATACCTGAACTTTGCTTCGTTTCTGAGATATAATTCAAAAACTCTAAGGGTTGAATTTTCATCCCTATCTAATAACTACCCCCTAATTCAATAGCATAGTTACAGTTCATCAAATTTCTAGAGGCTTTCGACGGCTAGACAGAGAAAGCACTACTGACAGACATCCCGACGGATTTACGCAATGAAAGTACACTCTGCGCATCAAGTATTTCACTATTTCATTCAGACGTAAATGTCAGATGTAAATTTCGCTAAAACATTTCTTTTATTTTCGTTTGTGTTTTTTGCTCATTACAGTTTAATAGAACCTAAGTATGGAGTTTAATAGCAAATTAAGAGGCCGCGTGATTAACAGTCAATCTCGCGAAATAATAGCCAATGTTATAGAGTTTATGAGAAGAGAAGGAAACTTTAATTCACCTTCAATACCATTTAAAAATGTAAATGATCGTGTTGCTGCAGCCACAGGAGTATCTAAAAACACTGTCGTCCGCATTTCTGGAGAGAAAAAAAGAATCGATAACCGTGAGATATCGGAATTTTCATCACCAAGAAAAACCATTAATGATATAGATGAAGCTGCACAAGAATCAATTTTATTTTTTTATTATTAGATAGCTATTTTTGTTTCTGAGTTGTGTTCATTTACATTTTAGAGGCTCAATTTTTTTCCGTTTCTCCTTTTTGATTTTATATGGGGTTTCAAGTTGTTTTTGACTTATTTCGACGTAAATCACAACAACACACTTTTTTAATAAAGCAAACAAGTGTTAAGAGGTATATGTACGTGTAAACTACAATTACAAAAAATTGATATGAAACCCATGAAACCACCAACAAAAATGTAAAGCTAGCTTCCGTACTAGAACATGGTGTCATTCGTCGAGATAATTTATCGTTTTGTTTAATAGATCAAGAAATGTAAATATTCCCCTGTTATTTTTTTATAAAATTATAAGAGAAATAATTTTTTTTCTAAATAGTATAGTTTATTATTTTGTAGAAAAACAAAATTTCGAAAATTTTAGTAATGTTTCAGAAACAACCGTTATTAATAATAGGTACCATTTTCCTTAATAAGGTGGAAATAAAATATAAACTATTTCCACGATTTACAAAGGCATACAAAAAAATTATAGGTATTTTCCGCTATCCTATAAAATTTATATTTTCTGACTCAATTTCAAAAGGTTGAAGGAATTCCAAAACACCTTTTATGGCATAATAATTATTTTCAATTCTACATACTATCTTTAGCTGCTTTTAAAAACGTTCTAAGAAAGTCCAATCAGACCAATTTAATCCCTAAACTATTCCACACTTTTAAAATTTAATTACCTAAAAATATTAAAAACTATTTAAAATAACTTGTTTAGCAGACTGTACAATAGCTATCTTAGTCACCCGTAGCGCGTTCTCTGTCTGGGCGTCGAACACCTCTAGAAATTTGATGAACTGTATTGACCATTTCAATGATGTATGTCATAAAAACCCATAAAAATGATCATTCCTTTCTATATTATAATACATATTCAACAGTCTATAAGGGATCTGCAGATTGCATTTTTTTTTATTTAAATATTTCATGCATTAATACTGGTGAAAATGACACCATTTCCATATTTATATTTATTTAAGAATTAAATTTTAAATGGTTATGCTACTGATTTGAGGTCAAACATCAAATTTATAATATGGCGCTGGTTAGGATGACACGTTCGTGCATACGACTGCAACTTTAGGTGGGTTCTTTTCTCTTGAAACGGTTTCTAATCATAATTTTTTTTGACCTCGAGTTTTTGACATTTTAGGGTCCCCTGAATCCGTTTCGACTATTTTCGTGATGATGCCTGTGTGTCTCTGTATACTCAATAAGAGAGAGAAAAACACCAAATTTAAAACTTAAGCTTTATTCCGCCCAGCAGCAGAGCTGATTAGATTTTGGGCATAGTCGGAATATCTGTAGGGAACTTTATACCTAGCCTTGTTTATAAATTATAGAATATATTTGTTATTTAAGTTTGGAGAAGAAAATTCTTCAAATAAAAGTTGCTTGTAATACTATTCTCCATAATTTTTGTTCCATACACAATTTTCCTAAAAATGCCCGGTAATCGAGAAATTTGACAAAATGTAAAAAATTCAAAGTTTTAAGAAAGTTGTTCAAATAAAAGTTATTTGTGACGTCATTATCTATAATTCTTGTCCTGTACACAATTCCTCTAAAATGGATCGTATTCGAAATATTTAAGAAAAAGTATACATTTTGAATTTTGAAGACAACTCAAAAACGGATAAAGAGAAAAACACAAAATTTTAAATTTAATCTTTAATCCATACTGCAGTCAACTAACAAAATTTTGGGCATAGTTGAAAACCCCCAGACTTTATAGAGGGTCGTTTTTATGGAATATATGTCATTTAGGCTTGGAAAAGAAAATTTTTCAAATAAAAGTTGATTGTAATGTTATTCTCTATAATTTTTATTCTATATATGATTTCTCTAAAATGGAACACAATGGAAAAATTTGAAGAAAAGTAAAATTTTAATTTTTCAGTATTTTTGTTAGCAATGAATATACCTATATAAAAAAAATAATTTCAAGATGTTTGTGGAAAATAGGTTGTATAAAATAAGTGGAAAAGGCCTGTAATAACTGAACAGGAATGTCATGTGTTGGACACATCAGATTTTTAAAATTATTATTAGCTTTTAACTGCCAACTTCCTTTCAAGTTTATATATCTCATTCTGTCATAAATTCTAATAAAAATAAAAGTGCAATATGAAGACTTATGTCTCTTTTACACTTGTAAGTTTTTCGAGAGAATATGGTTTTAAATTGTTGTTTTAGTACCTTTCTCACAATAATAAGTTCAAAATAGCATTCATTACTAGATTGATTTGTCAATTATCTGATCTGACGAAACGTTTTAAACTTTGTTTTCTCGCACTTTTCAAAATCACAATTATGACCTTTTAAGTACTGACCACAGTAATAGATATAGGGTCGGTTATTTATAACAAAAACTTATCTGTAATGCTTTATTAATTACCTTAACATCTCCCCTAGAATCGAACCCATCCAATTGGTTCAACAGTTCTAACATGGTCCTCTGAATTTCCCTTTCTCCCCCAGAATTAGAATCGTACCTTTTGGTACCTACAGCATCAATTTCATCTATGAATACTATCGAAGGAGCATGCTCTTCAGCTACTCTGAACAATTCTCTGACTAATTTAGGTCCATCTCCCTAAAAAAATTAATTATAATAATGGAACTAAATTATTTTTAAAACTTCACAAATTTGAATAATTCTGTCGATTTTTCACCAATATTACTATTAACTTAACTATGTTTTAAGTCAGTAGTTCAAGTGTACTTAATGATAATTTCATTGAAATAAGTTTTATTATTAAATTAACACAACATTAATTAAACACGAAGCACTTACCAAGTATTTCTGTATAAGTTCAGACCCCACAACCCTCAAAAACGTAGCAGACGTCTGATTGGCCACAGCTTTGGCCAGTAGGGTCTTTCCAGTACCAGGGGGACCATAAAGAATGACACCTTTAGGGGGTTTGATACCCATTTCTTCATAATATTCAGGATGGGTGAGAGGCAGTTCAACAGACTCTTTAATTTCTTGAATTTGAGTATCAAGACCTCCAATATCTGCATAAGTTTCTTGAGGAGCTTTTTCTAATTTCATCACAGTGACCATGGGGTCAGTATCGTCTCCTAGTACACCGACAACTGCATGTACCTGTAAAATTTTGTTAATTTCATTAGATAAATCCATTCCAGTAAAAATAGTACTCTCTATGTTTTAGGACATTAAAATTATTATTTATGAAAATAATTAATAAATGACCTATTGGATTCTCTCATCCCAGATGTAACTTTTAACTTACCTTGTGGTTTAGAAGTACTGAGCATCCAGGTTCAAGCTGATCTTTATCAACAAATGATAAAATACTAACATAGTGCTCGCTTCCCACTGAAGTTGATACAATAGCATGATTATCATCAATAATTTCCTCTAAAGTACCCACAGACATTGGTGTACCTAAAACAAATTAAATATATAACTACATTATAGTTTACAAAAGGCATTATTCACCTCTAAGATCATCAACTTTAGATCTCTCCTCTTCGTTCTTTTCTTCCTGAGGTTTCAATCTCTCTTGATTGCGGATGAACTCTTCCTCCATCAGAAGATAGTCCTTAATCCTTTCCAACTTTAATAATTTTAACCTGCATCTTGTGTGGGGGGTAACAGCAGGTAATTTTAAAGCTGTATCAGGTCCCTTGGTACGCCGCTTCTTTTTACCAACTCTAGTCGGAATTGGGGGCTCGTATTTTTTCTTTTTATCCTTTTCCTCCTTTTTGTCGCCACCTCCAGGTCCTGACTGGTTTTGACCCTATAAAAAATTGATTCAAAGCATTTCTCAACAAAAAGAAACGGTATATTATGCAGTTATTGTGGAATTGGGGTGAAACTATTTATTTTTTAAGGAAAAAGTGGATTTTATTCTTACCATTTTAATGAAACTTGTTTAATCTAGACAAAGTATTTTGTTATTTGGTGAAAGAAACAAGCAAATATCCAATATCCAAAATTCTTCAAAATCAACCAGTCATCTTCTAATCTGACATTTGACATACGTCAAGTAAATGTCTAACGTTGCGGTGTTGCCAACAGCACAAGGGTCATATTTGCGAACTCGACACGTGGACTTCACGTATCGAATAAAGAGGTTTCTGTCTCGTAATTACATCGAAATCGCAGTATGTCGAACGAAGACAGGCGTCTCGATGGGTGACGTATCGAAAGATGAGAATCTCACGTTAGCCTAACATCACAATTTTTAAAAATAAATGTATTTTCAAAATAAAAAAAATCTCCTATAACAAATGACAACATAACAAATAAATATCAAATGCAAATGTTTAGTAGTCAGTAGTCAGCAGCATAAATAAAAAATTTAGCAATGAAACAACTGTATATATCGGGCTTTTATCGCACATTCCAAAAAAAAAACCTCCAAACCACCCTAAAAATCTCATTTTGCAACTTGTCGCAATCTGTCCTAAAAATTTTCAGAAGCGAATAGCTTTGTTAGCAAATTCTGTCGCCGACAGGTTCACGACAGATGACCATGCGCATTTTGATTTCAGGCGTTCGCGGTGCCGTAAATCAGGGATTTTGACAAAATGTCCAGTGTTTGCCGTGCACTTGTCAGTAGTACACGACAAGTTACTGACAAATTAAAACGATCAGCAGACAGCGTGAACAATTTGTTTGGAAATAAGTTTGTATGTAAAAGTGATGCAAAAATTGCGTTAATGAGGAAAAAAGTAACGGAACAAAGAGAAATGGTTGATTGAGTTTTTAATTATGCTATGTTCCAATAAATTATACAAATTCAATGCTCGAACTATTAAAAAATTAAACAGTATTTAAAAACTGTAATTTTTACAATGGAATATTATTGATATCTATTCTAAAAACTATCTTCACAATCTTCAGTCTTTGCCTTTACTTTTTATTTGCAGTTAATGTATGATAGTCATTTTGGTACACAAGTCGTCCGCGGTGATCTCTTGTCAGGGATATGTTACAAATCGCAGTTGCGCACAAACGTTTCGAAATATTTATCAGCGACAAGTCGTGTCCTTGTCGGCGACAGGCTCCGCGAACAAAGCCAATAAAAAACCAGAAATTAAGAAAAAATCGAAGAGATTGCAACACTGTACGTTAGTGACATAACAAGTCATTTGGCTGCTCGATTCAATAATCGATTCATTTTTTGGACTGAGAATCGAGAGTATTGCCGAAATAAATTCTGACTCTCGATTCTGGATAGAGCATTTGCTTTGCCCATGGATTTGTCGTCACTGTAGAACCTAAAAAGCTTTACTAATAACTTACCTCTAAACCAGAACTTTTTTGGTACATTCTGTGTAAGAAGTATTTTTGATGGAAATAAGGAAATATTTTCTAATAATAACTATTACCTTTATATTACTTTTTTACAGTGATGAACTGCTTCAACGATTTTCTTATTGCTTTATAAAGATAATGAAATTAAAAATATTAAATAATATAAAAACTCCCCTGGATTCTAGTTTTTCTTCTAATTTAAATATATCTCCATTGATCTAATATGCCAATAAAGATCATTTTTAGAGTCCAACAACCTTAATTTTTAATCAAAATCAATAAAAATGTGTACCTATTAAGCCATATTGAATTTAAATGATGTGTTTGAATGTTGCGAGGTTATGCGGAGACGTCACAAATCCACTAAGAAAGTAGGCTATTCTGGTGCAATAGTATTCCCTGGCCATTATTTTTTTTTTTTTTTTTTTTTCATTTAAACCTATTTTTTCTACGATCACTATCGAAAATAGGGCTTTTGCGTCTTATTAAAAAGTAACTGCAAAGTTGATCTTTTCTGCAAGCTTTCATAATGTGATATTATTGGCACTCTTAAGCGGAAAGTAACTTTGGCGCACGCCTAATTTTATTTATTGGTAAAATAGAACTATTAGTTATTTTAACACCGACTATAACCTAAATAAATATTTTAATTGACTTTCTAATATTTTAAATCAATAGTATTTTCCGTAAATAATTAAATCATTACCGACATATAGAAGCAGTATTAAAATTAAGTAGTATGTAACCTGTATACTCATACATAGTAAAAGGTAGGCAACACAACATACAAACAACGTAGGAATCAAGTAGGTCGATGTCAAAGAAAGCAGCAATTAGTGTTTTGTGACTGATTATTTTATTTTGGTGTGATCGTAAACAAAATCTTGTGTGTAATCGGAGTAGAAAGTCCTTTGACAGTCTCGACAGAAAACTTTCTGTCTGAACTGCCAAAAAAGCTACTCTATTACGTATATAATCGTTTTTCTACACCCGTATTATAATAATGCACTTATATGCCCATAATCCGTTTCATAATGATACCCATTATGATACAGATTTTTCATTACGATACAGATTTTTAATCAATAGAAACCTACAATTTTTCAATCAAGCATGCTGTTTGACGTTTGTCCTAGGTTCCTATGTAATTATTTTAGTTGTCAAAACGTATTAAATTTTCGTAGGTAGCTAAACTTCGATAATTATAATATTAAAATGTCTGATATTAGCGATATAGAAGACTCCTCCACACATATCGGAGAAAGCAGAAAATACAGTACAAAATATTTTACCGCAAAAATCTAGGGAAATACCAATACCTGAAGTAATACCATTAATTACAATTTTGTAGAATTTTTTATAGAAATACGAGTAATTACTGTTATTGTGTTCAATACCAATATAAATATAATATTTATAGGTCTTGATTATTTATCGGGTGTAGAAAAAAATAGCGTATGCAACTCTCATGTAATGGTTATTAAAACACTCGCATAAACCATACGAAACTCGCCTTTGGCTCGTTTCGTATCCCGGTTAATGCTCGTGTATTAATAACCATCATTACATGATCGTTGCATAATATACTATTTTATTACTTTTTTACTTTGTTATGAATAAAGTTAAAAACAAACATTTGCCGCGTTTGAGAATCCACATCGGATGTATCTGAGATGTAATAAATCTTTAATCACGTGATTCAGTATACGTAAATGTAATGGGACAGATGTGTCCGATGTGGATAAAAAAACGCTCGAGATGTAAAAAATGCATCCGATGTGGATTCTCAAACGCGGCAATTGTATCGAAAATATTGCTTAAATGACGATAAATACTTTAGGACTAAGCTTACAAGGTTTCCATGGCCTAAATAAAGTTTGTTTAAAAGAATTGGAAAATATTAAAAAGAAATTTACAAAAAATCATAATTTGATAATTAATTGGTTCTAACAATTAGGCATTCCAAACAAAATGGCTGTCTGTGGGAAGGGTTGATTTATCTAAGGGGTTGCTACATACGATATGTAATTTATCTATAAATAAATAATAATAAAATTGTTTATTACAAAATAAAGTTACAAAATTACAAAGAGAGAAAATAGATTAAATTTATGAACTAAATTAATAAACAAGGTAATCCATTTAGGCCCATCAGGCCTGTCTATGGTAAAGCCGTTCATTAAAATAATTTTTATAATTTAATCTTAGTAATAATATTTCTTAACACATGTACATAATGTAAACAAAAAAATTACTGTTGAACAACATATTATTAAAAGGTAAGTACATTTATAGCCTAAAAACTAATCTAATATACACTCACCGGCAGAATTAACCGCCCAACCAATAAATACACTAACAATAAACAAGCCAAATTGGAACCAAATTACTAATAAAAAGCAAAAGAATGACAGCAATGACAGTTAAACATTTGTTTACTGTCAAAATGTCACGTCATATCAATTAATGTCAAAAAGTGACGAAAAGTCTTCGAAAATTTCAGAAATAAATAAAACTAATTGGGTGGGCAGTTAATTCTGCCGGTAAATGTAGTAAAAAGTAAAAGAAGGTGAACATTTGTTGAGAGAGAGTGTTGATTCATAATTCAATTGATCTATATTTTTTAATAAATGAATTTATTTTCTAGTATTTTATTTATTTTTTTTTATTTTTTCTTATTTTTTTTTGTTTTATTTCATTATATCGTCAAAATTTTCATGAAGGCTTCATTGTTTTAACGTGTGTTTTACTCTTCTAAAGTCTTTAATCTGTCTCAGCTCTTTCGTTAGCTTATTATATAATCTTGGTATAACAGAAGTGTGACATCTTTGACCTAAGACTTTATTCACTCTAGGTAAGTAAACATTATTTGCTATATTTGATCTTGTCAAATAATTGTGATCAATTATTGTGGATATTACAATGTTACAAGTCAGAGATGATTTGACAAATAATCTTCTTATATCTAAGATTTGCATATCGTAAAATAATTGGTTAGATCTAAACCTTTGTGGTTGGAAAGACATTATTTTTGAAATTCTTTTTTGAATTATCTCTATAGGTTTCATAAATTTTTTTCTTAAACTACCCCAACCAATTAATCCATAATTTAGCAATGATTCTACAAGAGCAAAGTAAATGATCTTCATATTATCTAAGGTAAGTATATAGCGGCATTGATAAAATTTGTAAATTAACAAACGCATTTTCTTTTTCAGACTATCCGCGTGAGCATCCCATCTAAGGAAGGTATCAACAAGAATGCCAAGGTATTTTACGTGTTTTGTAAAATAAAGGATTTCGTCCTTTTCCAAACTGATACTTCTATAATTAGGAAGAGTACTTTCATTTTTACAGAAGGGAATTAGTTTTTTGAATATTTAGGGTTAACAAATTCCATTCAAACCATTTTTTTACTTTTTTCAGATCTTCCACAATTTTGTTTTTGAATAACTCCCAATTTTTTCCATAGCAAAGAAGGACCGTATCATCAGCAAGAGATATTATATGACTTGAAGTTTTAACAGCAAGTAAGTCACTTAAATATAAAACAAAAAGGATAGGTCCAAGAACAGTGCCTTGTGGAACCCCGCAAGACACTGTTCTTATTCCACTAAGTGATTCATTAATTTTAACACGCTGATATCTATTCATTTAAAAATTTCTAAAAAGTGTTAAGGGAGTACCTACCTCTGATACCAAGATGTTCCATTTTGTCAATTAATAATTTGTAACTTACTGTGTCAAGAGCTTTTTGTATATCTATAAATACACCCATGCATGTTTTTTTATTATCTATTGCTTTGTATATTTCTGAAGTAAGTTGGGCTATAGCATCTTCCGTTCCCATTTTTTCCCTAAAACCAAACTGATTTTTTGAAAGTATATTTTTTTGATCTAGGTAATCAGATAATCGAATTTTGACAATTTTTTCAAATATTTTAGAAAAAACCCGTTGTAAGTGAAATTTGCCAATAATTATTAATTTCCGTTTTTTTTTTTCGCCTCCTTTAAATTACGGTTTGATATGGGCAATTTTAAGTTGTTTATAGACAAATCTATTTTGAAAACATAAATTGAATATATGGGTTAAAGGTTTACCAATATATTTAATGGTTACTTTGAGCGTTTCATTTGTTATACCATCATGACCAGGAGATTTATTGTTCTGTAAAGATAAGCAAGTACTAATAATTTCTATTTCAGTAGTGGGTCTTAGAACGAAAGACCTTTGAAAATTGGGAGAATGATAATTACAACTTATATTATTAATTTTTGATGCCAAGTTAACACCAATGTTTGGAAAATATTCATTAAAAGAATCAGCTATATCAGAAGGTTTAGAAACTTCTAAACCATTTTCTACCACAATTTTTTGTATCAGATCGTTTTTAGTTTTAAAATTAATTATTTGTGTAATCATTAACTACTTTCCAAAGATGTTTGGGAGATTTTTGATTTTTTGGCACTTCATTTTTAAAATACGTACTTTTTGCACTTTTTGTCTGTTTATTTAAGATATTTCTGTATGATATATATTCATTTTTTATATTTTCATTACCGGGATTAGATAAATGCTTACGAAATAATCGGTTTCTGTTTTTGATAGATGTTACTAAACCTACCATAATCCAAGGTTTTTTCTTATTCATTTATTTAAATTTAATTATTTTTGTAGACTCTTTTTTATGTGTTTCATACTGTTGAAAAAATAAGGAGGAAGCTATTTCAGGATTTTGAGAATTTAAAATATTATCCCAATTTGTATTTTGAATATGACTAATAAAAATATTTAAATTTAGTTTATTATAGGTGGTTATAACCGGCTTTGTATTTGGTTTACCTAACAGTTTTTTAACCATCATTACTGGAAAATGATCTGTAATAGAAGTTTGTATAATTCCCGAAAAAATGAAGTTATCTATAACACGTGAAATCATGAACAATGAATTTAGGTCGAACACAATGAACATATTATTTAAAAAAATTGCTTATACATTTTTTATAAATTAACAGGCTTAGTGTCTACTATTTCGAATAAAAATAGCGTCCAAGATGGAAGGCTATGTCGCAACATCCTTAGATATACGAGCCCTACCCACAGGCTGTTATTGTTTGATAGGTTGTTGGAAAGCTTAATTAGTGAAATAATATACTAAATGATAAATTATAAAAAGTTTTAGATGTTTAAAGTATGGCAAATTGATGCCGCTGTATAAAAATCGCCTGTATATCTACATAAAAATAAACTTTTGATTTTGGTCATGTCAGACTTTTCAGCTAACTCAGTAGAAAGTTTTTTTTAATGAAATTTATCACGAAGAATTTTTCAATAAATTTTTACAATTTTGAAAAATAAATTTTTAATGAACGTAAAATTTATGCTTTAATTAATGGGAAAAAATATATAGCGTAAATCATTTAAAAACATCGACATTTTTTTTCTATATCCCCCTGTAACTGTAGTATTTTATATAAATATGCAACAAAGTCAACCCTATAACTTTTATTTAAAATAATGGATTCAAATCAAATTCCAATGTTTTACATAATTATATTATAATTTCCAGAACCGCTTAATGTTCCGTTTAATTAACGGAAAACTGGCATTCCGCAAAATTTACCTCGAATAGAATAAATAATCTTTTGGTTTCCTTGCTGATTTACGGATGCCTCTCACAAAAGATACTCGCATTATTTGCCCTAAACCGAAAATATAAGAAAGCGGGTGGAAATGAAGACTGAAACTGTTATTTCGGGGAACGCACATCAACCTCTTAACAACGAGGAAATGAAAATTCAACCTAATAACAACTCCACGGCAATGAAAATTCCATTTTGATTCGGATTTTCAAATATAGCGGATTTAGACGATGTTGCTGAAACAGGGCCGGGTCCAAGGGGAGGAAAGGGCTATAGAAGGGGGAGCAATCCACCGTCCCCATAGTCCAGGCACGTTTGACAAAATCTATATACCCTACAAACTTTTTATACTTTATATGCTTAAAAAACAATTCAGTTGGTTTTTTACATCTTCTTCTCCCCAAAAAGAAATAAGAAATACGTTTATTTAAAATACATAAAAAAATACGGGCTCATTTTAATATTACCCTCGATGTTAAAGTGAACACAGACACTTTTAGCGTTTTACGACAATAATTCCTGGAATGTTTTCAAGAATAATGACATATTTCTAAGATTTTTTTTTAGAAGTATAGTTTTAACTTTTTTTTTTTATTTAAGAACGATAGTAGGTAGATTAGAAAATAACACTATCTTAGATATTTTTATTTCCTTTTTTATTTTGTGAGGCCTAATTATTTTAAATTTAGCTCATAATGACATAAGTTGCTTTTTCATAATTCATAATCTCAAGAGAATTTTTTTATTAAATATTTTTAAATATTGTTATTTTAAAATATGCAACTAAATATTTTCAAAAAATAAATTTAAAAACGTAACACTGTAAAATCGATTATTTTTAATTGCGTCGTTATTCTTGAGCGATCTGTTGAACAATTTCCCCTTAAATTGAAAAAATCTTATTAAAAATTCCACCCCTTAGACCACTGCTGAGTTATTGTCCTGAATATGTATTCCTTCCACGGAAAATGTTCTGGTTATTTTACGAATTAATAACAAAACAAAACAAAACAAAACAAAACAAAGAGGTATGATAATATTAATATTATTAGGGTGTCGCGTTTTCCTCCTTTCCGAAAGGCTTTCGGGACAACAAAGGCCTTTGTCTTTTCCCAGCTAAAGGCATTTTTCATTAATTCAATCAGGAATTTCATCAGAACAATTAACTTTTTATCAAATCGGGATCAAAGTATTTGGATCTTACTGTTTTAATTATGTGAAATGAAATTGGTTTAGTTTTCCAATATAAATTTGGTTAAATGTCAGATTCTTTTTAGTTTTGTATGAAAATTTAATTTTTTAGTAGTTGCATTAGATAAATAGATCTTTATTGAATTAGAAATCCTAATATACATATTTAAATCTGATGTGTCCAACACGTGACTTTCCTGTTTAGTTATTACATGCTTTTTCGGTTATTTTGTACAACTGATTGTATCACCCCTGTAAATGTTATAATATAGCAACACTAAGGGCCTGGCACATACTTTGATTACTATACGAGGCAAGAGAGAGGTCCGACACGTCCAACATAGGGCGCGGCCATTTTGAACCCTGTGACACAGTTTACAGCTAAAGAATCAGATCGCTCACTCTGCGTCGGCACTTTTGATCTCAATGTTTCAGTTTATATACTGTGCAACTCGGATAATACAATATATGACAACCGCCTATAATAAAACAGCAGTCTTCTGCGTATCCTGAATTTGTATCCCTGGAGTGGATGTTATTTTGGAACTTTCAACTGGTCCGAGTGAGCTAACTGATTCTTTAGCAATAAACTGTGACTCCAAAAATAATATTCACTGACACTGACAGCAGCAAGCAAAATATCAGGTGCGTTTTAATCATCCGCTTCTGCTTCCGGAATTGTCGGTTTAGTCGTTTTAACCTGTCAGATTAAAACAAGAAAACCGACAATTCCGAAGCAGAAGCGGATGATTAAAACGCACCTATTAAAAATACTGCGCCAAGATGTAGGCAACACGTAATAAGGGTTCGAAATGGCGGAGTTTTCTATCTCCTTTTAAAAGGCACTCAGAAAGCTGCGCAGTTCGACCATTCTCCGTATAGTAAAAGAAAATCAAAAAAAGAAAATAAAAAAAAAGAAAATCAAAGTATGTGGGGCCTGGTGATTTGAGAGGGTCAATGATATAGGTAGTTATATAGACTGATCATCTATGTTTTTGAATGTAGATAATTATTTTTTTTTTAATATATCTAAGGGCTGGAAATTGGTTTTAAAATACATTTTTGCTAAACCGATTTAAATTAATAAGCACTTGCCAGGAAATATGGCCACTCGCAAACGACCCGCTTTTAGCAATCTAGTTATATATGTATCATTGACCTTGTCAATAGGCCCACAAGGTTGCCATATCTAAACTGTCAGTTGTTGTCTTTAATCAAAATGCTTTTCGACACGTTATTTATAAAATGTTCAGTAACAGTGAGTGTGAATGTGTATCAAACACATACTTTGATTACTATACGGGGCAAGAGAGAGGTCCGACACGCCTAACATAGGGCGCGGCCATTTTGAACCCTATGACACAGTTTATAGCTAAAGAATCAGATCGCTCACTCGGCGTCGGCACTTTTTATCTCAATGTTCCAGTTTATACACTGCGCAACTCAGATAATACAATATATGACAACCGCATATAATAAAACAGCAGTCTTCTACGTATCCTGAATTTAGTATTCCTGAAGTGGATGTTATTTTGGAACTTTCAACTGGTTCGAGTGAGCTAACTGATTCTTTAGCAATAAACTGTGACTCCAAAAATAATATTCACTGACACTGACAGCAGCAAGCAAAATATCAGGTGCGTTTTATTCATCCGCTTCTGCTTCCGGAATTGTCGGTTCAGTCGTTCTAACCTGTCAGATTAAAACAAGAAAACTGACAATTCCGAAGCAGAAGCGGATGATTAAAACGCACCTATTAATAATATTGCGCCAAGATGTAGGCAACACGTAATAAGGGTTCAAAATAGCGGAGTTTTCTATCTCCTTTTAAAAGGCACTCAGAAAGCTGCGCAGTGCGACCATTCTCCGTATAGTAAAAGAAAATCAAAGTATGTGGCTGCACCACATACTTTGATAACTATACGAGGCAAGAGAGAGGTCCGACACGCCCAACATAGGGCGCGGCCATTTTGAACCCTGTGACACAGTTTACAGCTAAAGAATCAGATCGCTCACCCTGCGTCGGCACTTTTGATCTCAATGTTTCAGTTTATACACTGTGCAACTCGGATAATACAATATATGACAACCGACTGTAATAAAACAGCAGTCTTCTGCGTATCCTGAATTTGTATCCTTGGAGTGGATGTTATTTTGGAACTTTCAACTGGTCCGAGTGAGCTAACTGATTCTTTAGCAATAAACTGTGACTTCTAAAATAATATTCACTGACACTGACAGCAGCAAGCAAAATATCAGGTGCGTTTTAATCATCCGCTTCTGCTTCCGGAATTGTCGGTTTAGTCGTTTTAACCTGTCAGATTAAAACAAGAAAACCGACAATTCCGAAGCAGAAGCGGATGATTAAAACGCACCTATTAAAAATATTGCGCCAAGATGTAGGCAACACGTAATAAGGGTTCAAAATGGTGGAGTTTTCTATCTCCTTTTAAAAGGCAATCAGAAAGCTGCGCAGTGCGACCATTCTCCGTATAGTAAAAGAAAATCAAAGTATGTGGGCTGCACCAAGCTTTGACTGTCGCAGACTACGACAGGAGGTTAGACTACTGTCATTGGTTGATAAATATGATAGCGGAAGAAAGAAACCTTTTAACCCGAATTTTGTGGACGGACGAAGCAACCTTTCATAGTGACGGTGGAATCAATATGCACAATATGCATTATTGGTCAGTCAGTAATCCCCGTTGGATGCAGGAGGTGCAGCACCAAGGAAGGTGGAGCGTGAACGTTTGGTGCGGCATTTTAGGCACTGAAATCATAGGTCCCTTTATTTGAGATGAGCCGCTTAGAGGGCAAATATATTTAAATTTTTTGGACAACCACCTACCACTTCTTTTAGAAAATGTTCCGTGGAAACCAGAAGAACAATGTTTTTCCAACATGGTGACTGTCCAGCCCATTTCGCAGCAAACGTCCGTAGATTTCTTGATCGCGCATTTCCTGATAGGTGGATTAGAAGAGGTAGCCTATTTCAGTGGCCTCCGAGGTACCTATTGTTAAAGTTTTTAATGCTTGTATAAATACTGTTTTCAATTCTAATTAGGCGCTTTTGGTGCAGGTCGCCGGATTTAACCTGTCTCGATTTCTACCTTTGGGGAAGATTGAAAGACCTGCATTATTTACTGAGCTACAAGCCGCAAAAGTTCGAAAAACTTAAAAAAAAAATCTATTTTTATAAACAAATATAAAAAACAACAAATTGACAATAGGTACGGAATTGACAAATGACTTGTCTGAGAGATAATTTCATTGCCTACAAAAATGACTTGAATGTTTATTGTCTATCTCCAAAATAGTTTAAAAGATATATCAACTTTTAAGTCAACAAATGTATCAGCTGCTGCAACTTTGATAGTACGTATATTTTCAAAGTTTAATAAAAAATGGAATACAATTTTTTCCGTAATTTTAATGCACTAAGTCGTTTTTGGAATTTTTATTTCTTTCAGAAAAAAAAAACCAAAGTTGGGAATTTGTTTATAACAAATTGTTAACTTAATAAACAATGAACTTAATAATAAAACAAATTTTTTGCTGTCACTTTGTAGAGGACTGTCAATTATGATTTAAAAAAAAAAACCACATTTATTAACTAATAATTTAAACAATAGATATTGCAATGAAAAGAATATAGGTCTTAACTACTATAATAACAAAAATAATAAAAAATAATATTAGTAATAATAATAATAATAATAATAATAACAATAATAATATAAAAAAATTGTTATAAGATATAATAAAGAAACACCCTATATAGCATACATTTGATAGCGATAAAAACGACAAAGTTGTCAAAAAAAAGGTGGAATGACGGTTTTTTTTTTAAAAGGTGACAGCCAAATTTGTCTGGGTATTTTTCAATTTAAAAAAAAAATATTGATTCAGTAACAAATATAAGAAATACCGTTAGAGTTTTAAAGTATTATGACGTAGAAGATGAGTTAAGTAAGCAAATTTATTGAATGTGTACCTATATGAAGGTAACAACCATTGGATATTGAACCCTTGTGTAAGTTTGCGGCAAAATCATGTTGAAACGTGGACCAGGAAACCAATAAGGACAGTCGCAGAGCCCCAGTCTCCAGTCTGCAATCAATTGCAGAATATCTGTATTGAAGATAGAACTGTGAGTACTAAAACATTTTAATAATTGTGTTAATAAAGAAACTGTAAAGAAGTGCAGGACAAAGTAAAAAAAAAATCACTTTGATATTGTAAATATTAGCATAGAGGTTTATTATTTAAACTTTTAAAAAAATAAATACCAGCCGTAATCATAATTTTAAAAACATATTTGTCATTGGTGACAGTCGTCAAGCTAGGAAGGCTAGACCTCAATATTAAATACACTTTTCAAGCATGAAAGGAAGACACGGCGGTATTTATTTTTTTTTACTTTAAATAACAATTAATTTTTCTTTTCTAAAGTGTGAATGTTTGGAGTGAATGTTTATTGATATAATAGTTATATATTAGAAGTTAGAAAATTGTTTTGAACTATGGTTTCATTTTGAACATTGTACAATTTGAATTAAATAAAATTGTAAGGTTTGTTGTTAAAATATTTTATTAGTTTGCTTACTTAAATATACAGGGTGATCATAAAATTTTGAAATAGTAGATTGGATTTTTGGCAGAATTAACAAATCAAAATAAACTAAAGTAAACTTAATTAAACTAAATTAAACTAAATTAAACTAAATTAAACTAAATTAAACTAAATTAAACTAAATTAAACTAAATTAAACTAAATTAAACTAAATTAAACTAAATTAAACTAAATTAAACTAAATTAAACTAAATTAAACTAAATTAAACTAAATTAAACTAAATTAAACTAAATTAAACTAAATTAAACTAAATTAAACTAAATTAAACTAAATTAAACTAAATTAAACTAAATTAAACTAAATTAAACTAAATTAAACTAAATTAAACTAAATTAAACTAAATTAAACTAAATTAAACTAAATTAAACTAAATTAAACTAAATTAAACTAAATTAAACTAAATTAAACTAAATTAAACTAAATTAAACTAAATTAAACTAAATTAAACTAAATTAAACTAAATTAAACTAAATTAAACTAAATTAAACTAAATTAAACTAAATTAAACTAAATTAAACTAAATTAAACTAAATTAAACTAAATTAAACTAAATTAAACTAAATTAAACTAAATTAAACTAAATTAAACTAAATTAAACTAAATTAAACTAAATTAAACTAAATTAAACTAAATTAAACTAAATTAAACTAAATTAAACTAAATTAAACTAAATTAAACTAAATTAAACTAAATTAAACTAAATTAAACTAAATTAAACTAAATTAAACTAAATTAAACTAAATTAAACTAAATTAAACTAAATTAAACTAAATTAAACTAAATTAAACTAAATTAAACTAAATTAAACTAAATTAAACTAAATTAAACTAAATTAAACTAAATTAAACTAAATTAAACTAAATTAAACTAAATTAAACTAAATTAAACTAAATTAAACTAAATTAAACTAAATTAAACTAAATTAAACTAAATTAAACTAAATTAAACTAAATTAAACTAAATTAAACTAAATTAAACTAAATTAAACTAAATTAAACTAAATTAAACTAAATTAAACTAAATTAAACTAAATTAAACTAAATTAAACTAAATTAAACTAAATTAAACTAAATTAAACTAAATTAAACTAAATTAAACTAAATTAAACTAAATTAAACTAAATTAAACTAAATTAAACTAAATAATTAAACTAAATTAAACTAAATTAAACTAAATTAAACTAAATTAAACTAAATTAAACTAAATTAAACTAAATTAAACTAAATTAAACTAAATTAAACTAAATAATTAAACTAAATTAAACTAAATTAAACTAAATTAAACTAAATTAAACTAAATTAAACTAAATTAAACTAAATTAAACTAAATTAAACTAAATTAAACTAAATTAAACTAAATTAAACTAAATTAAACTAAATTAAACTAAATTAAACTAAATTAAACTAAATTAAACTAAATTAAACTAAATTAAACTAAATTAAACTAAATTAAACTAAATTAAACTAAATTAAACTAAATTAAACTAAATTAAACTAAATTAAACTAAATTAAACTAAATTAAACTAAATTAAACTAAATTAAACTAAATTAAACTAAATTAAACTAAATTAAACTAAATTAAACTAAATTAAACTAAATTAAACTAAATTAAACTAAATTAAACTAAATTAAACTAAATTAAACTAAATTAAACTAAATTAAACTAAATTAAACTAAATTAAACTAAATTAAACTAAATTAAACTAAATTAAACTAAATTAAACTAAATTAAACTAAATTAAACTAAATTAAACTAAATTAAACTAAATTAAACTAAATTAAACTAAATTAAACTAAATTAAACTAAATTAAACTAAATTAAACTAAATTAAACTAAATTAAACTAAATTAAACTAAATTAAACTAAATTAAACTAAATTAAACTAAATTAAACTAAATTAAACTAAATTAAACTAAATTAAACTAAATTAAACTAAATTAAACTAAATTAAACTAAATTAAACTAAATTAAACTAAAATTAATTAAAATAAATTTAAATTATGAGTTGATAAAATTAAATAATTATCTCTGCAGTTAAAATTGTCAACTTGAACCTCCCCTGGGATAAAGACGACCTGCTCTAATAACATAAGACTTTTAGAAGGACATTAAAGGCTAGTCGAGGTTAGTTTTAATAAAATGAGTTTGGTAAATTGTAATGTAATGAACCACAAATTAGAATCATTACAATATATTAAAAAAACGATTATAAACAATTAAAAGTTATTATTAAGAAAACATTATTTTTTTAAAAATCATAATTGGCAATTGTCTAGAAAGTTTAAAAAAAAAATTGAAAAAAATTGAAATACTCCATTTGTTTATAAAAAAATTAAAAGCTATTTTGTTTTATATGTATATAAAAAGAGCTCCAAGAAGCAAAAAAAAATTACGGTAATTATTTAATATTTTTATCAATTTGTAATGATGAGAGAAATTCTAAAAATTTTGTTAATTAACAATAACCTACTTTGTTGGAAAATTAATTTTTATGAAAAATTCCAACGGGAATTAATTCTTTTAAGTGTTTAGAATACACCGTAATTTTTTTAAATTTTTGAATTTAACTTTATTAACTTAAAAAATTATTTTATGTAACGTACTCGGTTCCGACGCCGTGCGCGCAACCTAAAAATGGCGCGCGGAAGCCTACTTTGAGCGTTAAATTAAAATTATAAATAATGGAGGTACAGCTCCGGGAGTTGGAACTTTTTTATAGCAAATTTCCTCTTCTTTAAGAATCTTTTTTGAAAAATACAAAAATATTTATAGTTTACAAACTATAGGCGAAAAACCAAACACTATGTTTTTGAGGTGTTTAATTGTTTATAACTTTTGCAATTTTTTATGCACTGCAAAATTTTTCTTCACACATTGATCTAGACATTATTCCGAATCGAATAAGCTATTGAACATAATTTTCTTAATAGTATGTCCCAAAAACACGCTTTTGCTTTTGAACTTGTTGATTAGACTATGACATCGTCACTAGTCCGACAAATATATTTTCTTGACTAACCTGACTGTATAAGTGCATTTTTGAGTCGAAAAATTTTTATGATAAGGAAAATCGAATCTTCCACTCGTAAATTTTCTTTTATTCTACTCAACATCGAAGTACTTTTCAACCCTCTTCGAGGCTTGTATGCGAAAATAAAGCACCTAAATTGAGGAGCAGAAAAACAAAATGCGTTTTGTCCAAATTACATTATTTTCAGGAGATGAATTAGTTTATTATAAAGAAACTGATACGTTTTGATAAAATTCAAATAACCGAATAATTTATGAAAAATAAGTCTTCCAAAGAAGTATTCATCCAAAAAATCTCCATTCGGTATTCATCCCAGTATTTTGAAAAAAGAACGAGCTTAAATGCTTTTTGATTGTCCACAGTGGACAAAACTCATTTTGTTTAGGAAAACCAGGGACTTAATGCTGTTTGATAGTAAAACAATCTATTGAGAAGAGTAAAAATTAATGTTAAGGTAAACAAGAAAATCAACATTTTATTGACCAAAAATTCAACATTGAAAACATTAAACCTATAATTTTACCCCACCATCATCTTCTTGACAATTACACAATTCTGAATGCTCAATATCACCTTCATCTTCATCAACCTCACCTTCATCTTCAGAAATAACTTCCACATTGTCAGGCAAAATTGGAGCAAGCCATTCCAATTCTGGATCATTTCTCCAATTTTCGGAAGCCAATGAAATTAATAAATTAGTCAGGCTCTTTATTTTCTTCCCTTTTAATTCTTTACTGAGCGATACTTCTGGCAATACGATACTTTCAAGTTTCTTTCCTTTTTTCAATAGAGTTTCGTATTTTTTTGATCCATCATCATTTCTATAAAATTGCTCAGTTTTCATTCCAACACCTCCATTTCTCATTCTGCTGATGAAGATTCTCTTTGCTTCGCTGATTTCTGCAACTTTCTTTAAATATGACAAAGCTTTTTTGAAATCATAAATAGCTCTCCATTCTACTCCTAGTTTACGTACCTCTCCAATTTTGGAATAAAGCTCCCAGTATTTTTCTGGCGATTTTATCATACTTTGTGCTCTTATCAATTTTTCGACCCTGCCAAATACGCGATCAGCAGGAAGGTACGAATGCCCACGAACGGGAAAACAAATCCTTATGGACTGTAATGTAAGTGGAGCATGCCTTTGAAGCCAAATCATAAACATGTGGACCATATGACTATTTTTATTCTGGCCACCGCAGCCATCCGAGTATAGCCGTAGTTCCTTCACATGGTCTGGGAATTCCATTTTTGACAGAAAATCAAAAACTGCAGAGCCTATTTCGATGGATCCACGACCGGCTTGAGTCTCTAGCCAGGAATAAAAAGTTGGTGTCTTGCTAGAAATATCAGTGATGCAAAATGAATATAAAGAGACTTGTTGTGCATAGAAAGCCTCTCCTATTGGGACTTTAGGTAGCACTTGGACTTGCTGTAAATCAAAGCAAAAAGAAAGACTGTCTTCTGATTCTTCTGTCATCATTTTGTAAAATTGCTTGCTCCTTAGTTTATGCACTCTCAAATTCGTCATAATCTTAATTTTTTCTTCTCGTTCTTGACACAAATTGAGTAGTCTTTGATGACGTACACAGAAGCCACAAACATCGGAAGCTGGAGAACCAAATCCTATGTTAAATTGACCATTGAATATACGACTAAAAAATTTGTAATTGACTTGGTAGCTTGGTTCTACAGAAATGTTATAAGCTTTCCAGAGATTAGTAATATTATACTCAGAAGATAAGTAAATTCTTCGGGATTTAGCTCGTCCGTAATGACTTTCGGTGCCCTTCAAATTTTGGATAAATTCTATGACTCTCAATTTTTTCGAGGTACTTTTATGTGAGCGTTGGTCACCACCCCTGTTTTCCAATATGCCAATACCAGTATTCATTTTCTTGGCAATATTTTGAACACGCCGCTGGCTCACTCCAAAAACAGAAAGAAACATTTTCTGGCAAACCTCCTGCTTTCCAGAAGTACTCCATATTGTATGCTTAACACTCATGCTGTGATGCTTCGCATTCTGTAGTTTTCTGCTCCTTTTTCTTTTGGGTGTACATACATGAAGAAGATGGGATATTTTGGTATCTTGTTTAACCTTATCTGGTTGTTTATAAAATTTTGCTCGACAAGCTCGTAATTCTTGTAGCGAAATATTTCTGCAGGATTCATGATTGCAGGGGTATTCAAATATATCCATGTTAGAATCATGATCCGAATACCTGAAAAAATAAAAAAGTTCGAAACATAACCACAAAATAGTTACGAATTTACCTTATTGGTTTTTCCCGTTGTTTATTTGTCACATTTTTCTTTCTTTTGCGACTTCCACGATCACTGTCACCTACTATGTGTTCAGATTCCATTTTCTCAGATTATTAAACACAGTTATAGCAAAAAGAATGGTGAACTAATGCCAAAATACATTCAGACTGCATTAAGTCCGCAGCACAAGATTAAAACGCGTTTTGAAAGTCTCTATGTAATGGACAAAACGCGCTTTGAATGTCCAAGCAAACTTTACTGGGGATTTCATATGAGACAAAATACGTTTTGAATATCTAAGGTACTGTTAAACGATGCGCCTTAGGTTAGAGAACCAAACGCCACCTTCAGCTCAAAAGTTGAAGTTTTGGACAAAACGCATTTTGGAAGTCTACTCCTCAATTGGTCTATTAGGACAGTCTTCAATTTCTTTTTAAACTAGTCTTCATATAAGTGTGTGATTTTGCATAACTTGTAACGTGATCTTGTTATTTTATCTATTTTTATAGTGTTTTAAGCTCTTATGATTTTGGGAAGTGGGTCAGGTTATTAAACAACTCGTATTACTTTGAAAAAGAATGTTGAGAGCCACTATATTTAAAACTTACTAAACTTGACTATCGATTAATGATAAAAATACAGAAAATCACTAACCTTTAAGATATTATAATTAAATAAGGTTTCAGATAAGGTAGCGACAAATTCTAATTCACAGAGACTTACTTATTCAAATTAAAATGATTTATTCAAGACTTATCTGTTAAATGATAGGTAGTATTTAAGGAGTGACTTGTAGAGGCCTTCTTCAAGGGGATTCGTATGATATACTTCGGATATCACCAACTCTTGAGTATAAATCTTCATAGGTAAACTTAAATCTCATAAAATTCTTTAGATGACTCGAACTAAACCTCTTGATATACTTGAAATAAACTTCTGTAGCTGCAACTAAACTTCTAAGTTTCTATACTTCTAAACATCAGTTTGAACTAACTTTATTCCAAACTTCTCTTTAGATATAACTCCTACAGAACCGTCTAGAAACAGCCAGGCTACAAGGAAAAAGGCAAAAATATCAAGAAAGGAACCAGGAAGTTTATATAGGAAACAGATAAAATGCTTTTTACTATTAAATAAACAATTTAAAATATTAAATGAATAGCTTCACAGAGACCAAAATTAATATGAAAAAATCTTATTTGACATATTTAAATATAGTAAAGCATATTATCTCTTTCCTAACAAAATAATAGATAAAATTATATAAAACATGTGATTCTTGTGTTTTTCATGTTGTTGAGGTTATGTTTCAAATTTGACATTTTAATTAGAAATTCTTGTACAAAATATATATTTTCAACAATATATCAGTATAAAAGCTTACCTTATTAAATTAGACGGTCATTAAGAATATTAATAGACAATTAGTACATCAGATGACCCAGATAATCAAAAATTTAATAAATCAACTTGCTTGTTGACAGAGACGAATCGAAATGATAATCCAACTTTTGACATAAGGCATAAACGACAAATGACATTTCTGTAGAGATGTTGGCGTCAAAATAACGAAAACGGTTCCGACCGTTACAATGTTTGGGTCTCAATAACGAAAACGGTTTCAACCTTTAAAAACTACATTGATATTTATATTTTTAGTTTTTTTCTATGACAGTTTCGTGTAAAACAGTGTTTTAATGATTTTGTGCAAATTTAGAATGGATCAAGAGGGTTTAAATTAGCGACGGAACCAGAACTACTAATCGTAAGTTTCCTGACAAAATCTATTTTTATCTCACCGGCACGAAAAACGGAGCAGTTGAATTTTTTTAAACAAACTTAAAATTTTAATGCTTTGTGATGTTTTATTATTATAATATCTTAAACATAAACAAAACAACGTGTTTTAAGCATTTTCTAACAACAATTGAACGTTTATTTGAAGAAAAAAAGCGTTTTTGAATAAAAATAAAAAATTGAACAGACTTATCACTTCAAAGTGCATAGTTGGCTATGAAACCATGACCAACAATGCTGTTGTTTTCATTGTTTTGAGAAATTTGACACGTTTTAAAGTTGTGCTGCGTTTATTTCACCTACAAAATTATGGCTGTTAATCCCGAATTAGTGGCTGCTATTGTTGCGTTGCTTCAAGACGGAAAATGTGAGCGATATGTTGCCCAACAGTATCACATATCCAATAGCACTGTGCACCGTATTTTTACACGTTTTTTTGGAAACTGGAGCTTACACCAGACGACTTGGAACTGGTCCCCAACGAAGAACTAGCGCTCATGATGATCGCTTTATCATCTTACAAAGTCTGCGAAATCGTCATGCTACGGCTGTTGAAATCAGAAATCGACTTCATCACGTCCGGCAAACCAACATAAGCGAACGGACAGTTAGACGAAGACTCGGAGAAGCCAGTCTTACCAGTCGTAGACCTGCAACATGCCCAGAGCTTCTTAAGCGTCATCGTATTGCGCGATTTCAGTTTGCCAGAAATCATGAGCACTGGGGTGAAAATGAATGGGGGCGAATTTTGTTTACGGATGAGTCCAGATTTAGCCTGCGGTCTCCAGATGGTCGTGAGAGAGTATGGCGAAGACCACAAGAGCAGAATGTGTAGAAATCCCAGTGGAAAATAATAAATGTTGAGTATGAAGAGGTATTTATATTTACTGATTTTTACAAAATTATCTGACACGTTGAGTACTTGATTTTCGTTCTTTTTTTTATTTCATTAGTAACTAAGTACTGACTACCTTAATCGGTACTAATTAACATTTTGTTCAATACTTTAATACCCCTCTTTAATTCTGTAAAGTAATAAATAACTTATATTTTAAATTTAAACAATTATTCAAATATTAAATTTAACCTGTCACGAAAATATTTAAATTTTGTGGCTGGAAGAGACTTTGTAAAAATGTCAGCAATTTGTTCTGCTGTAGGTACGTAATTTAAAATTATTTCTTCTCTACTAACAAGATCCCTAATAAAGTGATTGCGTACGTCAATGTGTTTTGTTCGTTTCGTTTCATAAGTACTAGCCATTTTAATAGCGGATTGATTATCTTCAAACAAATAAATAGGATATATTTTTGTATTTAAAATTTCTGTCAGTATTTGTGCAATAAAAATACATTCAGTTATACAATGGACAAGAGCAATATACTCTGCTTCGGCACTTGATAATGACCTTAGATTATACAAACCTTAGATGGAACATAAGACACTGCGCATAATCCCATTTCAAAATGATTCACACCCACCAATCACAGTTGAGAACATCACATGTCAGACCGTTGTCCATCCAAATTTAATGTGTCAACGAGAATTAATTTGGTATTTTAGTGACTTAAATTTTGGAAATTAACGTTGAAAATGCCAAGATGTGTTGTAAAAAGCTTTATTTATAATAAACCTGTGAAATGTGACGGAGATTAAAGAAACTTATATATATTTCGGTGAGATATTTAATTTTTAAAGATTCTGTCGACGTCCATATTTGTTGATTTGAAAATAAACAGAATCGGACTTGGTCATTGGTACATGTTATAAGTAGCAAATAAAGGTTATTATTATAAACTGTTTACTATTTCTTGTTTCATAGGGAATCTTTTTTTAGGAAGTGAAAAGAGAAACATACAATCAAATACAAAAATATCAATTTCATTGCCAATTTATTCGTTTCAAACTTCACAACTGGTTTCAATAGTTTTCTCAAAACTATTTATTTAGTAATTCTCTATAACAGTGTTACTCAAAGTGTAAAGGCAAAGTTTCCGCGAAGAAAATAATCACAATAAAAAAAACAGTACTATCGCCACAAAATGGAGGGACCTGGCTTGAGGACCGTTTTTTGGGAAGTAATTTTTTTAAGTCACTAACAGGAAGGAGGATATGATTTTGCTTTAGGACTTTTTTTTAATTAATTTTTTATGGGTGAAATGGATTTGGGATAATTTTTGCAAGGAATCTTTGGAATAAATCAAAAATAAATGATGCTCTTGTGCATTTTCAGCCTGAGTTGCCGATTAAATTATTCGTAGATGCATCAAATGTGGGAATAAGGGCCATGATATGTCATGTTTAAAAAAAAAAAAAAATATTGAAAAATGTATAGCTTCTGCTTCGCGTACCTAATCAAAGTCCGAACAAAAATATTCCCAAATTGAAAGAGAGGTCCTTGCAATAATTTTTGGCTTAAATAAATTTAATGAATATTTATATGGAAATTTGCATAAAGTAGAACATTATGCAACTGATTACGAAAAGTTGATTATGTCACCAGTTATGAAATGAAAATAAATAAAACTGCCTCTTTTATGGTTTCTAAGTTCAAAAATCGAAAAATCGTGAAATCGAGAAATTGAGAAATCGAAAAATCTAAA
The DNA here is from genome assembly GCA_927349885.1 of Psylliodes chrysocephalus. NCBI lineage: Eukaryota > Metazoa > Arthropoda > Insecta > Coleoptera > Chrysomelidae > Psylliodes > Psylliodes chrysocephalus. Next base: position 27,473,319 of record OV651824.1, on the reverse strand, counting down.
AATCTAAAAATAAAAAATAGAAAAATCCAAAAAACGAAAAATCGAAAAAACCAAATATCGAAAAAGAGGCAATGAATAGTGACATTTCACATTTGAAAATATGACATTACGTTTAAAAACAAAAAAGAAAACAAAAAAAGAAAAGCTGTAAATTGCGTTTAATTTTTAAAATAACACCGTTATTGAAAACTGCCCAGAAATGTTGGGTGTAAAATTTTGACGTACTTCTTTAAGAATATTGGGTAAAAATGTTTTTTTTTTCAAATTTCTCGCGGGTAATGTCAAAAATTAGATCGGCAACACTGCACATGTCCCTTATTTTTATTATTACTATTGAAAAAAAAAAACGTCGTAGGGCAATCAAATACAACAATTTTCTAAAATATTTGATTGGAAGTACCTACACAAGAATGATGGTGAATCATTTTTCAACACAATTTTATAAATAATTAAGTCAAAATTAGAAAAAATCTTGTATATAAACACGTTACGAAATGCCGTTTTGTGTAAGTCGTTCATGTTGCGGGAACTCGCTCCGCTCGTTTTGCAAATATTTACTCGTTACACAAAATAAGGCATTTCGTAACTGGTTACATAAATAACTATTAATTGACTTTCTAATATTTTAATTCATTAAACGGTATTTTCCGTAAATAATTAAATCATAAATAATTACCAGGATATAAGTACCAAAACATTTTTTTCTCTTAGAACAGTAGGCCTATGTCAAATAAACTTAAAATATTATAACGAACGAAAAGGTAACCCATTTCTAATAAAATTTAGTTATTTATTTTATTTTGGTGTGATCGTAGAAAAAATCTTGTGTGTAATTCGAGCAAAAAGTACTTATAAACTTTTACTTAGGGTCGATTTCACCGTTTTGTTAAACGAAGTTTAAAATACTAAACGAAGATTAAAATGACATTTTTATATTAACAAAAACGAAGTTTAAATTACTAAATGGAGTTTAAAATGACATTTTTACATTAACAATGTCATTTTAATCTTCGTTTAATAATTTAAACTTCGTTTAACACAACGGTGGAATCGGCCCTTAGCTAGTTATATATTGATAAAGTGTTATTGCCCTCATCATACATGAATCGTGTTAACAAATAAAGTCAAACAAACGTCTCATAATTTTTCATCTTTTAATTACCCACCAAAATTAGGTACTACAATTCAAATATTTAAGTCCGGCCCAGAACATCTCCCTACTCCTTCCACCCAGTTTTTCGGTTTTGGCAAAATTCGCGCAGCGAGAAATGCTTCCTATGTTACCTCTACCCTTTCTAACCTCTTTGATAATGACACAGTAGCTTGTTTTTTAGTTTTCCAAAAAATAACATTTTGACCTAATTTTATAACAAAACCACTTAAACTTTTTCTGTCATTAATATCATGTGCAAAATTGGCATCCACGAAAGCTGATAAAACATTTTTTTTTTTTTGATTTGACAAAGTTCAAACCCATATTTACTGTGCTTTTTAAATACTTCAAAATAGCTTTTAAATGATTCCAATGTTCTTCTTTATAACAATTTTGAAATTGACTAAAGTACGTTACCGCGAAACAAATATCTGGTCTACTTCCTAACATCAAATACATAAGGTAACTTATCAACTCCTTGTAAGGTAAATTAGTTTTTAAAGATTCCAAATTGGTATCGTTTAGTAAATTTAATTTTGACTCCATTGGAGTATCTCTAGGTTTGCAATTAGTAATCTTAAAGTTTTTCAAAATTTTTGTAATCAATTCTTTTTGATTTATAAACAGGCCATCATTTGTTTTAACAATATTTAATCCCAAAAATCTTAATTTTGTAGGGTTAGACAAATCTCTCATTTTAAAATTTAAACTAAGAAGTTGTTTTAGTTCACCCAATCTACTAGCATCTTTAGATAAAAGAATCAAGTCGTCAACGTATACAATTAAAAAAATAAAATCATTAAAATATAAACATGGATCAGCATAAGATCTTTTAAAACCTGAATTTAGTAAAAATTCATCCAGACGATCATTCCATCGTTTCGGCGACTGGCGCAATCCATACAGCGCCTTTTTTAGCTTGCATACTTTATTGCTAGTGGTACTTTTCAATCCTTCTGGAATTTTCATGTATACCGGGTTTTTCAGGATTCCATTTAAGAAGGCGGTCTTAAAATCCAGTTGGTTTATATACATCCCCTCTTCAACTGCGATTGAAAGTAGTACACGAATACTAACCATTCTAGCAACAGGTGCATACACCTGTTCGTCAAGTTCGCCTTGAAGAAACCCCCGGGCTACAAGACGAGCCTTTTTTAAAATCTTACCATTGTCATATTTTTCTCTAAAAACCCATTTGGAATCTATAATTTCTTCATTAAAAGGAATAGGTACTATTTCCCAAGTTTCGTTTCTTTCAAGAGAAAGAAGTTCCTCTTTTATAGCTTCTTCCCATCCATTTCCTAAACTTACAGCTTCCTGGTAGGTAGTGGGAATTACATTAGATGATGTGCTTTCAACTGATAAAGCAGTCATTACATTTAGCTGGTATTCATCAAAACCAAACCTTTCTGGAGGATGTCTTATTCTTGAACTTCTTCGAAGTTCAGTTTCTCTTTGAAAGTTTTCATCTTCGTCTTTGATACAGGTTTCTTTTTCTTTTTGTGTCTGTTCTTCCTGCACTTCAATTGTAATTGGTTTTTTTGTTTCATCAAAAATCACACTTCTTGCAATTACAATTTTCTTCCTCTCATTGTCCCATAGGCGGTAACCATTGTCTGCATAGCCCATCATGTACATCAATTTACTTCTCGAGTCTAATTTACTGTTTCTCTCTTCTTTAGGTATGTAGGCGTAAGCTTTGCAACCAAATACTCTTATTTTATCTAAATTTGGCTTTTCTAAATACCAAAGTTCACTAGGAGTTTTGTTGTTCGAAAGTGTCGACGTCGGAGTTCTGTTAATTAAATATACAGCTGTTCTGACAGCTTCGTCCCAAAAGTTCTTTCCTATATCAGATTCATGAATTAAACATCTTGCTGTATTCATTATTGTTCTATTAAGCCTTTCAGCAACTCCATTCTGCTCTGGATTCCTCGGTACTGAATACTGAATTCTGATTCCTTTTTCTAAACAGAAATTTCTAAAATTTGATAATATATATTCGCCACCATTATCACATCTTAATCTTTCTATTCCTTTTTCAAATTTGGTTTCTACCAGAGAAACATATTCTTTAAACTTAGTAAAGACTTCACTTTTATTTTTCAATAGATAGCAGATGGTAAAATGTGAATAATGATCTATGAACGTTAACAAATATCGTTCATTATTAAAAGTAGATGGAGATATCGGTCCACATAAATCAGACGAGACCACTTCTAGTACCCTTTTTGCTTTACGCTCATTTGATATCGGCTTAAAAATACTGCGACACTGCTTTGACTTTAGGCAGACTTCACATAATTCTGCAATTGGAAATTTCGAAGAATAACCCATACGCCTATGCCACAAACAACTTGTTATTCCAGTTTCATTGGCTTCTATTGGAGATTCAAGTACAAAATTTAGAACATACAGATTTCCAGATACATAACCTTCTGTAATACAAGTTGATTTTTTAAAAATTTTAACTTTTCCATTTCCAAATATGACTTGAAGTCCACGATTTTCCAAATTTTTAACTGACATAAGATTAGGGATTCCAACGACCTGTCAAACAATAGGTAACAGTGGGAAATTCTTGTATATTTAAGGGGGTAGCGACATAGTCTTGCAACTTGGACACTATTTTTATTCGAAGTAGTACTCGCAAAGCCTGCCAATTTATGAAAAAATGTATAGGTGGGTTATTTAAATATTATTTTTATTGTGTTTGACATAAAATATTTAAATGTAATCCATTATTTATGATTTTACGTAAAGTAGATTAGAATACACCATATGTCGCCACCCTTAGATATACCAAACCTGCCCACTGGTAATTCATTTGTTTCGAATGCCTAATTGTGCGATAAATTGTCACATTCCAATACATTTGACATTAATATAATTTTTCCGTCAGCACCTTTTAGTCTTAAGTCTCCTTCTCTTTTGGCAATCACAGCTTCACCCAATTTTGCAACGTTTATTCTATGATAGACTTCTTTGACATTTATTAAAAAAAATTTCAAATTTCGAGCTGATTAGGTGATTGGTGGCACCACTATCTACAACGAAAGTTATTTTGCTTGACTCACTTTCGCAATTATTTATATTTAGAGAGGTTAGGAAAACAATATCAGTTTCATCTTCATTTTGCTCACATACATTGCATTTAGGACAATAATGTTTGTCAGACACATTTTTAGGACACTGTGAACGTTTGTGACCTTTTTCACCGCAACGATAACATTTAAATTTAAATTTGGTGTAGTCTTTATTGAAACCTTGATTTTTCTTCATAAAAGAATTCTTACGGGTTGCAAATGCCTGTGTTGTGTTACTTTCTTCTGATGATGTATTTCTTTTCTGTCTTGACTCCTCCATTAACAGCTTATTTTTTACAAAATCAATAGTCACTTTCAATTCCTCTTGGAAAAAATAATATCGATCGCTGTTGTAACAGACTGGTAGGACGTTGGCATTGAAGACAACAGTTGACTGATGACTTCGGCTTCTTTTACGGATCCACCACTATTTCTCAGATCCGAAATAGTTTGATCAAATTCAGTAAGATACGAAGTCAAAGATTGATGTTCAGAAAATTTCATATTCCGTAATTTACACTGTAAATGTACTTGATTAGCAATTCCAGATTTCGTGTAGGTATTTTTCAACGTATCCATTATTTCCTTAGCAGTTCCTTTATCTTTTACGGTTTCCAAAATATTATCTGCTAAACACTGGACAAGGATAGTTCTAGCTTTTAGATCGCGTTTAATAAATTTTTCTAATTCAGCTGCTACAGTTGGAGGTCCAACCAGAAGAACGTCTAATACCTCGCTTTGTTCTAACACTAGTTTGACACGATATTCCCATGTTGAATATCCTATTCCATCAAACGGCTTAACATCATTAACGAACGAGTTTGACGTCATCTCTATTCCAGACTCCAAAATTCAAGACAATTTTTTTAAATATTTCCAACCTTTTCGATACTAACTTATTCTGGGCGCATAACCTGTAGAAATCCCAGTGGAAAATAATAAATGTTGAGTATGAAGAGGTATTTATATTTACTGACTTTTACAAAATTATCTGACACGTTGAGTACTTGATTTTCGTTCTTTTTTTTTTATTTCATTAGTAACTAAGTACTGACTACCTTAATCGGTACTAATTAACATTTTGTTCAATACTTTAACAGAATGTACCTTCAGTCCTAGGGTAGGCTACCAAGGAGGCTCAGTTATGGTGTGGGCCGGAATTTCTATGGAGGCACACACAGAATTGTACATCCTTCCGAGAGGCTCCTTAACTGCTGCCAGGTACATTGATGAAATTCTCCAAGATTTTGTTGTCCCTTATGTTGACTTTATTGGAAATGACTTTCTTCTAATGCATGATAATGCCAGACCTCACATCGCGAGAATCACTCAACAGTACTTAAACGATGTAAACATTCCTGTTATGGAGTGGCCAGCGTTAAGCCCGGATGCGAACCCAATTGAACATGTTCGGGACATGCTTGGGCGAAGGATGCGAAGTCGTGTTCCTGCTCCTTTAACTTTAAATCAGTTGCAACAAGCTCTTTTAGAGTAATGGGAACATATTCCCCAAGAGGACATTCGCCACTTAATTTTAGGCATGCCAAGGAGGATGCAGGCTATTATTCGAGCACGAGCAAGTCGTTTCAGTTTTGATTAATTTAAGGTCATTTAGCAACAACACCAATTTGTGCTTTTTCGTCTTCGTTTTTTAAATTGTTACAAAACCCTTTTTTTTTTTCTTCAAATAAAGGTTTAATTGTTGTTAGAAAATACTTAAAACATGTTGTTTTGTTTATGTTTAAGATATTATAATAATAAAACATCACAAAGCATTAAAATTTTAAGTTTGTTTCAAAAAATTCAACTGCTCCGTTTTTCGTGCCGGTGAGTGTATATTGCTAACCTTTTTTTCTTCGACATAACCTTTTAAAAGCAATGTAAATTTTGATTTAAAAACCAAGAAAAGGCATTTTTATTTATTTTCATTTCGTAATCAGTTGTACACTTGCTGCGATTACAAAAAATGTCGCTTTATAGGTATGTCAAAATTTGAAAAATTAAATTTTCCGATTGGAAAATATTTTTTAAAGGTTCATAACTGTATCGGTAACATTTTTAAACGGTAAAATCTAGCAAATATTGTTTTCGATGATTAAATAGTATGTTAAATACAAAATTAATTTATAACTGATGTACCTAAAACATCTCCCATCTCTTGATCTATCTGTTGGTGTTATCAGTAAAGTTTTTGTATGTTTTTTTAATTATTTTTCTTCTCCAATTTTATTGACTAGAAATACCTACTATTATACAACGCTTAGGTTTTGTCTTTAGTCTTAATTTAGCTAATTAAATAGGAAGAACATGAATTATATTCTATCGCGATTTTCTGACACAGTGTCCCTTTTCACTATGTCATACCTCTCGTGTCTTAGGCGATTAATCTCAACTTTACGCGAATGTGTGTGAAGTGTAGACAACAAGGAATCGAAAATCTGACAACATAGCGTCGGTTTCAGCGCGGCAAACATTAGTTGAAACGGTTTTCAGCGTTTCAGTTTTACCGCCCCATTCGTAGGGTGATGTGTTGCGTTTTCTCGCTCTGAAAATACGCGCGCGTAAGTTTTTCGAATAAGGAAGTCGGATAACAATGGAAATGTGACTTTTCTTTTCGATAGTTTGTTGTTTTTTGGCCAATCGCATACCGGTAAATATGGCAACTGTAGTGAGATTAGCGGTTTTGTGTTTAACGATAGTTTTTATCGGTTTTGATAAAGGTAAGAAATCATTACTTGGTGTTGGTGGTAAATATGTATGTGTTTTCGAGTTTAATAGCAAAATGCATTCAATCAATAATGCCTGTCTGGCTTTGAAAATGCTATTTATTTAAAGCTTTATCGGAGATGAAAAATATAAATTTTGAAATGAGGAAAAACTTTGTAAACATTTGGTTTAAATAATATTAAGTTATTGTACTTTCTATTAATGTTTACTGTCATTTTTTTGACATAGTATTACAATACAAATCCGCAATGTCAGCTTATCTATAATTTTAGTTGAAAGTATATTTTCGGGAAGTGGACATTTATTATTATTCTCAGCTATGTCTATTGAAATAATCTTATCAAAATAATGTGCTCAAACGATATGTTTTTATGATTTTTTTCATGAATTACGAAGGTTTTTAAAAAACTTTGATATATCTGGCAACTACTTTTAAATTTGAGAACAACAGGTTTTTTATATCTATTATCAGCTACCGATTATCAGAATTTTATTTTTTGTTTCATTCTACAATTTATTTGTCGTATTTACACTTTTTTTATTGACAAGTAAATGTTGGGACGGTAAATGGAATATTATTAAGTAGACATGGAAAACAAAATATGTTATTCACCTGTCATTTCACTATAAAATATTTTCAAAAATCAAGCAATTAAGATTGTTATTGAAAATAAGAAAATAGTAATTGAAAATAAAAATAGTTATAACTGTTAGGTAATTATTTAGGTTTCCAATTAGATAATTTTTTTATATTTAACGATGTCTTTAATTCCATCAATACATTTTATTTTTAAATATTTTTTTAAATTGTCAACTGCAGCTAAAACAACAGTATGTACATATGTATAGTACGAGCAAGAGATATAGTGTGACTTTAAAGCCAGCCGGCAACATACAAAAAAAAACTAAGGAGACTGATACACTGATACATCACCTTTAAATTAGTAGGGGAGCATTCAACAGATTGAGTATACTTATTTTATTTTTACTTCTCTCGATAAAAGGGAAGTATTGTAATCGTTAAAATTTAGATTTTCACGTTTTCGGGTCCCTAGATTACGAAAAACATGTTTTCCCTATTCCGTCGGTCTGCCCGCCGTCTGTTGTCTGCCATCTGTTATCTGCCGTCTGTCTGTTGGCGCGGTAGCTCAAAAACGGCTTAAGAGAAATAATTCAAAATTCAAATTTTGTATGCAGGTAAGGCTTCCTCTTGGCTCAAAACCAGTTATACTTACGGTCAGATATATACAAAGTGAGCAATTAAACAAACATTTATTTTTAAAAGTTAGCAAATTTTGACTAAAATTGGTTTCTGATAAAATTGTTATCTGATCAAAGATAACAGATCATGAATTGAATGAATGAATGAATGAATGAATGAATGAATGAATGAATGAATGAATAAATGAATGAATGAATGAATGAATCCGTTTATTTAGCCATTGCTATTATATACAATTATTTTTTTTAATTTACATATTTTTTTTTATCTTTATTGTGTATATTATGACACAATTGTTTAATTTGATTCTCTAAGATATTTACATAATTTTTTGTTAAACAAATTCAAATTGCTAGAGTCTTTTATTTCTTTTGGCAGATTATTAAAAAGATGCATTCCATTAATTAGCAACGATCCCATTAAGAAAGTTTTATTTGAAAAATTTATGTTGAAATTTTCATCGGATCTTAAATGTCGAGAATGTAAGTGTTGCCGCGTAACTAGTAACTCACTTAGATATTTCGGTGTTAATTGATGCATCATTTTATAGATTACAACGAGGGTTGCCTTTTTAATATTCTGTTCAATAGAAAGCCAATTTAGGGTTTGTAGCATATTTTTGATTGGAGTGTAAATATTACATTTTAGAACAACTCTCATACATTTGTTTTGGAGTACCTGAAGTCTGCTTACTTGTTCTTTATTACATGAAAGTAAAAGTGACATACAAAAATTAAAGTGTGGATATACAATTGTGTTATAAACAAGATTTCTACTCCATTGAGACAAATTTGAAGCTATTCTTCTAAAGAACCCTATTTTCTTCCCTAATTTCCTACATAAGTAGTCTGCATGACTGTTGAAAGTCAATTGAGGATCTAAAATAATTCCTAGGTATTTAATCGTATATACTTGTTCGATGGCAATATTGTTTATACAGATGATAAAATTTCGCTCCGCAAAATTGTTACAGGTCGATTTAGATCCCATTGCCATAAACTTTGTTTTATTTGCATTTAGTTTTAATTTGTTGATACACAACCAGTCATACAGAATACTTAGCTCACTGTTTAAGGTGCGAACAGCTTCTTCAAAATTAGTAGCCGCGACAGATATGAGTGTGTCATCCGCAAATAAACTTACAAAAGATTGTTGTAACGCGTCCTTTATGTCGTTTATATATATAATGAACAATAAAGGGCCCAGGACACTGCCTTGTGGTACACCGAAATTACATTCCGTTACATACTGTTGCCTACTCTAGTTTGGTGGTATCGGCCTTGAAGGTAGTTGTGTATTAATTTTATGGCATCTGATTTTATACCATATTTCTGTAGTTTGTAGAGTAGCAGTTTCCGATCAATCGTTTCAAAAGCACGCTTTAAATCCACAAATACACTCAAAACTACTTTTCCTTTATTAATTTCCTCCCTCCAGTTAAAACATGCAAATTGCAATGCCGTTTCACATGAATGACCATCACGAAAACCAGACTGCCCTGAGTACAAAATATTGTTTCTTTTAAAAAATAGCTTCAATTGATCTCTCAACACAATTTCAATAATTTTATCTATAGTTGGTAGTAAAATAATTGGCCTAAATTGTTCTGGCAGGGTTGGCGACGGAACTTTAGCTATTGGCACGATTACACTAATTTTGAGATCCGAAGGGATTCGTCCACTAGTTATCACTGTATTTACAATATTTAGCAAGGGATATCCAACTACACAAAATAGGTCTTTAAGAAGTTTTGGACTTAAAAAACCGTCACTCGAACTTTTATTCTTTAGGCTGCTCACTATTTTTTGTAACTGGCTGAAAGTGATTTCTTGAAATTTTGCTAACTGTTCTTTCTGTACTTCTAGGTTATTTCCAAATTGCAGTAAGCCTTTATCTTCTATACTCTCAGCTAGATCACGAATGCTATCACTGTAATATTTATTAAAGTTTTCTTCAGGTGGTCCGGAATAGCCTTCAAAATTGATTTTATCTATTGGCAGATCCTCTTTCTTCTGTCCAAATAACTGTTTTATTGTTTGCAACATCTTTTTGCTATCTCCTTTGGATTTGTCAATTTTGTCTTCATAGAATAATTTCTTTTCTCGGCGTAATACACTGACTGCATGGTTCCTCTTGTTTTTATAATCATTCCAATCCTCCTGAGTACCCGTAAACTTAAATCTATTGTACGCTGCGTTTCGTAATTTTTGTGCCTGTGTAACTAGCTGTCAAACAACAAGCAATAATCAAAATTGATAAAATCCACATGTAAATATCTGTTTTTGAGGTTGATAAGTTTAAAACTGATGTTAAAAACTCGATATTAACAGTTGACAGCTGTTAACTAACTATCAAACAGCATGTGACAATCAAAATTGATAAAATAATAATAAAAAATATCGTGAAATCATAGATCCAATAAAACAATCGGCCTTTTCAGGGACAAGATGTACAAAAACCGATCGCGCGATCTTCACGTGGTATACAACGGGTAACGCTAACGCACACGGTAGAAATAAATATTGTGGTGGTTTGACAGTTATTTTACAGCTGTCAACTGTTAATATCGAATTGCTAACATCAGTTTTGAACTCGGCTGCCTCAAAAACATATATTTACATGTGGATTTTAATATTTTTAATTGTCACATGCTATTTGACAGTTAGTTGAAAGCTGATCACTGTCAATATCGTCATTTTGACATGAATTTTGAACTCAGCAACCTTGAATATATAGATTTACATATGGATTTTATTAATTTTGATTGTCACATGCTGTTTGACAGTTAGTTGACAGCTGTTAACTGTCAATATTGTCTTTTTGACATCATTTTTGAACTCAGCAACCTCGAAGACATCTATTTACTCCTGAATTTTGTCAATTTTTATTGTCAGATACTGTTTGACACTTAGTTGACAGCTGTCAACTGTCAATATCGAGATTTTAACCAATTAACTGGAATGGGGTAGAATGCTTGTCAATAGGCTTGAGATGCGCAGACAGGTTATTTTTCATCTCACTCGGGAGTATTTATAATAATCATTTTCTATTTCACATTGTTATTGTCTGATCCACCAGCTTGTGGATTGAACAATAGCAATGTGAAACAGAAAATGGTTATTATAGATAGTCCCGAGTGAGATGAGCAATAAAAATGGCTGCACCCATAGAGTCACATCTTGTTTTATTGATATAATATACGCATTGGCTTTCTACCCCACTATAGTTCATTGGTTTTTAACATCAGTTTTAAACTTATTAACCTCAAAAACAGATATTTACATGTGGATTTTATCAATTTTGATTATTGCTTGTTGTTCGACAGCTAACTGTCAATATTATTATATTGGCATTGGATTTGAATGCAGCGACCCCGAAAAGATAAGAAAGTCCTTCTTTTTTAATGCAGCAAATACTAAACTTTCGAGGAGATTGCCTTTTTAAGTAGTATTAAATAATGGTCAATCCGTGGAGCGTTGGAGCTCCGTAGGAGCCAAAATAAGCAAAATTGAGCTTTGTGCCCATTGAGACTTTTGCTTAGGATGCCGAAACGAACAATATATCCAAATTTCAGCCAATTTGACCGGGAGCCTATTTCCATAAGATTTGTGCGGGGTTCTTTATTTTATTGCTCTACCAGTGGTATCTCTGCAAACATGTCATCTGATATTTTTTACAAAAAAGTAGTATGCCACTGACATTTTTCCATATTGATATTTTTACTCATTAGACTGGTCAATTTTAAAATTAATCGTCAATACTGCAAAATGAAGATATTTTAATTTAATTGATGAACGATAAGATAAACGCCACTAACGTATGTGGTTTTATATCCTATTAAAAATACAAAAATAAGGGAGAAATCTCAATACAGTATGTCCATGGTATTCAGCAATACTATCTATGACGTATACTTTTTTAAGAAGTTCTTCTTCCTTATGCAGTCTTAAAAATACAAATCATTGTCCATTAGAAAATTTTGTATATCCGCTTTCGTCATCGTGTTGAATGTACTCCTAAACAATCTGCGCTTGACTAACTCGTTGGCAGATTCTACTTAATACAAAAAAAAAAATTGGCTAGCTTCGGATGTGCTTCGTTGCGCGGTTTTTTTCACTACCTCGTCTTTATCTCACGTTTTTACGAATGTTCTGGGTATACGGTTGCGTACTCGCGAATTTACTGGATCAGTGACGAACAACGCCTCGTGCGTGCACCATTAGTGTATTCAAAATGCGTCGCACGAGGCATTCAGTTCGGCCTCGGCTTGCCTCATACGCGTACGTGCTCAGGATCTGTACCCGCCTTTTAGAATTGTTTGACTGCCGACGAGTTAGTCAAGACGCAGATTGTTTAGAAGTACATTTAACACGATAACGAAAGCGGATATACAAAATTTTCAAATGGACAATGATTTGTATTTTCAAGACAGCTATAAGAAAGAAGAAC